>NDGN011469411.1:0-30757 GCA_002564285.1 Tympanoctomys barrerae | reverse complement strand
TAATGGCTGCTGTATTGCATGATGTAATCTTCAACTTAGTTGTTCAGGTTACCAGATATAAATGTGGAAGATTGATTTAAAGAAAAAACAAAATGATAACAAAAAAGTTGTAAGAAATTCAAACAAAAAAAAAAGAAGAAGAAAAATGTAAGCATTAACTGCTCCTTTCAAAAGACCAGCAGAAATCAGCAGTACAATTGTACAAACTATTCTGCATATATACCTAAATGTATCTTTTTCCCTTCTTTCATTTGTCCTTTGGCCCATCCTAGTTTTTCCTTCCCAGTGGGGAGCCCTAACATCATTTTATTCTTTTAAAGTTTATCTTTTGGACCAAAGAGATAGCTCAGCGGACCAAGTGCCTGCTTAGACAAGCACAGGGATGGGGGTTCCATCACCTGCACCACGTGCCACACCAGCCCCACCACCGGGCGTCCTGAGTTAGCCACCGAGCCCAGGTGTGGTGGCACCAATTTATAATCCCAGAGCTGAGGAGACGAAAAACAGGAGGACCACTAGGAGTTCAAGCTGCATAGTGAGACCTTGTACCAAATGCAAATACAAATACTAATAATAACAATAACAATTACAACAACAATAATAATAAATGTTATTGTTTCTATTTTCAATATTTTGAATTACCATGTGATATGTAATACTAGCATATTTTTGAATGCTAGTAATTTGGACACAGAACCAATTAGGATTTTTTTGGGATGGCACTGCAACTGAAAGTGAATTTGGGGAGAATTAATATATTATTTATATAAAGATATCCATCTTTTAATTTAGTATATTATTTCATTTTTCAAAAATTATATAGTTCTCTCGATAGTTTGTTGAGTTTTAAAAGTCTCACAAATTTTTGTCATATTTATTCCTGAATATTGGGTTTTTATTGTTATAAATTATATTAATTCTTCAATTTTTAAATTTATTTTTCATAAATATATAAAACAAAATTAGTTTTACATTTAATTTCATATATAGTGACATTCTTAGAATGATTTAGTCACTCTATTTATAGTCACTTTACATTTTAAATAATAATACGTAGGTATCATGGGTTTTCTATGCATATATTTTATTTTCTACATACATCATGATACATTCATTTTAAAAATATTTATGTGTTTCTTATATACTATACTGCATTTATTATTGAGTATCTCCAGAAAAAAATCAAAGAAAAACATTCATAGATGATTATTATAACCTTAGGATCTTAGGGAAGTAGCTTCCAATATTTCAACATTAAGTTTGAAAATTGCTATGAATTACACGATACTCCACTTCAGATTTACCTAGTTCTATTCTAGTGCCCAATAAAAGTTGTTAATCAGGAATTGGCATTGAATTTTATCCAATAGGATAGGTGAAAATTTTCTTAATTTTTTGGAAGATTATATTCACATAAGTAAAAAAATATGTTCTACAGAAAAGATCAATGTTGTTTTGTTCATCTCTTTTACATGTGTATAAGTTCAATTTGATAATATTTTGTATTAGAATTTTCATCTCTATTTAGAAGGACTATTCATCTGCAATTTTTCCTTCTTATACTGTGTAATATTTTTGGTATCGGAATATTGTCACTTAATAAAAAAGTTAATAACCATTCCCTTTTCTTAAGAGTCAACATAAGAGCAATATTATTTAAATTTTGAAATAAACCAATCATAAAATCACCTGAGCCTGGATTTAAAAGAGAAGACTTTTATTTTCTAGTTACAAATACATAATCTATGGAAAATTTCTCAGATCTTCCATATTTTTTCTCCATTAGTTTAAGAAGTTTTTTATTTTTTAGCTTGTTTATTTTACGATCACTTATAAATTATATATAATTTAGTTAACATTAGTATAAGGGTGTATATAACTTTGTTTAATTTAATTATATCGGTAGTATCTATAGATGTTTTCTTTTTTAAGAAGTTGACATTGTTTTTATTGGTATGTTTTAGGCATACATAATAATCACATTCATAGTAGGGAATTTGTACCTGTCTGTGATCTGTCTTGCTTCTTTTATTTTATATTATACTTCCCTGCCTTCAGTACCTCTTCCCCTCCTTATTTACAAAACTTTCATTCTATTTTTTCTTCTTTACTCATTTATTTTTTTTTCCTTTCTTATCCTTTTCTTCCTTTCCTCATACACTCTCCCCAGTTTCTCTTCTCATTTTAACATTTTCTTCCTACTTCACAATACCTAGTACACATTTTTCTAAAAATTACTTTATTTTAAAGAGTAAAAATGAAAACAAAGCAAAGAAACAGAATAACATACAGCAATACATATGGTAAATAAAAATATCTAATATAACAGTCATTGTTAATTTGCTATCATGGTTTTGAAAATATCTTAATAATTAGTCCTTTATCTATTTTAGTACAATATACAGTGGTACTTTGGTTCAAGAACACTTTTTTCTGTAAACAATTTGGTTCACTAACACAGGTGTTTGGTAATTTTTGTTCTTGTTGTTGTTGGAATCAGGTGGCAACACAGCTTTGACCATTTTTCCTACAATACACAAATGAGGCCATCTTCTCCAACATTGTTGTAGTACAAATATTGTTTCGTGAACTGAAGTGCCAATGAGCATTTTAGTATAAATACTTATATATTTGTTTTTTATTATTTGTGTTAGATTATTAAGTTTTAGTTTTAATTTTTTTCTTGAACACACACACACACATAAACACACACCCAGGTGCTCGCACACAGACACACACACACACACACACACACACTTCCAAGATGATGGCTTGACCACTACAGTGTGTACCACCATTCTCCGCTAATCAGAAAATGAGAGAAATCGATCACCTTAATCAAATCACAGACTGAGCTGAGTTGAGTATGAAGTGAACATTATTAAGACTTCATTTACCTTTATTGCTTTTCTATTTCAAGGGCTTAATCCTCAAGATCTTAATAATGGACATACTTTTTAGTATCTGTGGCTTAGTATCTTTCATCTACTTAGAAAAAAAATACAGTCTTGGTACGACATAAAACAGATCTGATTTCCTCCCTTGCTTCTGACTCTTCTCTTTATGGAACTTCAGTTATGCTTAGGCCTATGCTTTTCATTATGCCTAGTCTATCTTTTACATTCCTTTCCTATCCCTATTTGTCATTCTGTTTGTTCTCTGCCATGAGTTGCACAGTTTGTACTAATGCAAATGCAAATTCATCTTCAGTTGTGTTCTATCTGGTGTTAAATGCAGGTACTGAGTTCTTAAGTTGAGAAAAATTGCACTCTTTCACTAACAGGATTTCCATTTCCCTTTCTTGCAGGGCTGGGAAATGAACCCAGGGCCTTGCTTATGCTAGACAAACTCTACCAGTGAGCAACATTCTCAGTCCTTTATATAATCATCTTCTAATTTTTAAAAACTTTCTTCACTTTTTTTCCACTACTTGTTGAGCTTAATAGTTTTGAATGTTTGAAATTAATTGCTAACTCTAATATCTGGGTCATCTGTGTTTTCTTAATGTCAGCTTTTGTTTTGGGCCATATTTCTTGGTGTGTTTGTTGAATATTGAAATGTATACACGTGAAAATTGCAGCAGAAATAGAGGTTGTGATTTCTTTTGCTACTAATGCTTTATCTATTTTGTGGCAGGAAGCTCCAGGAGGCATAAATCTTATTTCCATGAGAGATGGGGCTGCTGGACATTGAGAAGCTTGCTCTGAGTCTGCACCTCCCCACTGCAGGGCAGTGGCTCTCAGAGATCCTGACTGAGAACCTCAGCTTATTTTGGAGGATCATTTTTCATTAATGGATGCTGGACTCAAGTTTTGTTCTGCTAATAATGTAAAAATTCAGATCAGCACTTCTGCCTCACTTCTTAGCATCCCAGCTTCTGAAATTTAAGAATTAACAAATTTTTCACCATGAAAATGGACTTATATGATATGAGACTTATATATCTCTGCTCCTTTTCTTCTGGACTCAACAGTAGGGCATCCTCACTGTCTCAAGAATCCTACCCTGCCTTTTCCATCCCTACAAGATTGTTGAAGACCCAGCTTGCCACCCTGCATCTGTCACCCAGTACTTGGCATTTCTACCTCTTTCCTTGGTTGTTTCCAAGCCAAAAATTAAAGCTGAATGGGTTTAACATATAACAAAAGAACTATTTTATCTATATTTTAAATCAACTTTTTCCCTAGTAAGAATATCCATTTACCAATGATAGCTTTGTTTCATAAATTATCTGAGGAGTAAACATCTGTTAGGATATTTGATAATATATCTGTGAGGCAAAAAGAGGCATTAATATGAATCAAAGTTTGCATATTTGAAAAGGCATTTTTATATTAGGTGTGTTTGTCCTTACCTGTAACCCCAACACTCTGACAGCCTGAGGCAGGAACACTGAAATTTTGAGTCCAGCCTTGGTAATTTAGTGACTTGGCAAGACCTTTTCTCAAAATAAAAATACAAACAGTGAAGTTGGGTGTGGCTCAGTACAAAGATCTTGTTTTCAATTTCAAGTATTGTCAAAGAAATTTTTTATCATCTTCTATAAATACTTATCGATGTTTTCAATTCTGATGTTACTATTTTTCCCATATTTAATAAGAATTGTACACATTTCGCATTACTACGAAGATAATTCAAAAAGCAAAAAGTAAGATGACAAATGCCAGTAGTAGATTTTGCCTTTGGGTTTTAGGAGAGCTCTCATTCTGTGTGATGTCGTGACTGACAAACCATTGGATGCACTGTCCTGTGTGACAGGATGACTTCAATTAAATTGATAAGATGACATGCTTGTGCAACTTGATCTCCTACTGAGCTTTGTCATAGTTTTCTCATAATGCCACTGATGTTTAAGGGTCATGCTCTTGGTTATTTGGTAAAAGTTGGTCTTTCTATTTATTTTCAGAATCAAAACAAATGATCCTAATTATTGTTTTCAAATGAAACCTGAGTAATTCTTTAAAACTTTATGTCTGCAACATGAATCCCATGAATAGCCTATTATTTATCTAATAATTTCCACCCTTCTGACACAAACACACACATATAAATACTTACCTACTTCTCTTCCCTTTCAGTTTTTCACTTATTTTTCTCAAATGACAACATGAAATGAAAGAATGAGTTCATTTCTTTTTTATAAAAACATATTTGCATATAGTTTGTTGGTAGTTAAAATCCTACTTAATTTCCAGTTGTAAAACTTTCCCAACTAAACTTAGGTTGTGGGCCACCCAAATAGCTCAGTAGATTAAAGCGCCTGCAAGCAGGCCCAGGGACTGGGGTGGGGGTCGATCCCTGGGCCTGCCAGGATGGCCCGGCCCCTGGGGCACGCTGAGATGGTAACTGAGACTGGGCATGGTGGTGCGCAGCTGTAACACCAGCTCTTGGGAGGCTTTAAACAGGAGAATCACTATGAATCCGATCTAGTAGTGAGACCCTGAACACTCTGTAGACTCTTTCCTAAAATACAAAAATAAATAAATACAAAAATAAATAAATAAATAAATAAACAAACTTAGGCTGTATTGGAAGTTGTCTAATCTTGAGGGTCATTTTCAGCTTCTTATTTGACGCTAAATTGCAACTGTAGATATATCATCCTTGTGACAATTCCTCCCCTACTATTTGTTTCTGCTACAAGTGTTTTTTTTTTTTTTTTTTTTTTTTTTTTANAAGTGTTATTTTAAGTCAGAGTCACTCTGCACTTGCGGGGCTTTAAGTAGGGATTTAGGGATTTGGATGCCTATGATTGGGAAAAGAGTATTCTCCCAAAAGGAAAAAAAAGAAAAATCATGAGGGAGGGAGAGAGGCAGGAAAGGTAAGCGACAGAGCAAGCCAAGGGTGCAGTCTAAGGTAAAGTTTTTCCTTAGTGTAAACCTTGGGATCCCCTAAGGGATCATTAATTATCATTTAGCCTTTGTCTGTAGGGTCCTCTAGCAGGGACTGTATAACTTCTCTCTGGTACAATGGGCCCCATCCCTTCTGATCCTGGGCCCAATATTGTGGGAGACCATTTTTTTCTCACAATGGCGTGGGAGGGTGGTTTCAGGTCCAACCAAAGGCGCAAACTAGATCCCCAGGTTGCGCACAGTAGGACTCATCAGGATCTAACGCTGACGCGGATCTGACTGAAGGGGAAACCCTGACACCCATGTGAGTGACGATGCAGATGAAGATCTGCTCCTTTTCCTATCGCTCACCTCCTGCTACGCAACCAGATTCCTAACCTGAGGACAGGGACCCCTGCTCATGCCCACCAAGGAAAATTCCGGGAACCTTGGCGACTATCGCCCGGAACACTCCACTCTCTAGCAGGACTCCTAACCTGTGAGCCACGTGGTCCTGTAAAACTCAACCGGAGGTGAGACCCTCTTCTGCTTCACAACTTTAGTTTTTAGAAGAACTAAACAAGCCAGGAACTTATCTCAGCTATTCCCACCCACAATGTCCTGCGTATTAAGGCTCACGTTTACTCCTCAGACTGCATCTTGCAGTACCCTGGCTTTTTTTTTTTTTTTTTTTTTTTTTCTGTTGGTAACCTTTATGGACAAGGTGCTTACAAGACACCATATATCCCACCAGACAACGTGGATACAAAACCCTCCAACCGGAGTTGCCTTCTTATCTTCTCACTCACCCATTTCAAGCCATACACGTGGTTTTTCTCCCTAAATCAGGAGCGTTGTGCTTAGGTAAGTGATTATGCCCAGAGGACCACATCCTTCAGGCTTGGCCCCCAGGTTGGTGTGCCAGAGGATGCTGTAGGCGGTGGATCCAAGGGGAAGGTTCGCAGTTCCCTGAGGAAATGGCCCTTGAAGAGACTCTGGGAGCCCAGCCTCTCCCTTTTCACTTTTATTTTCAGGCCTTGCTGTGACCAGGTTGTTTCACTCAGTGCTCCTTTCTGTTACCGTCTGATGCTCACAGGAGGCTCAAAGCAGTCATCCTGTCTCAACTTGGGCTGGAGACTCCAAACCTGGAAGCCCAAATAGGCCTTTCGTCCTTGTACCTCCATGAACTCCCGGACAGAGAGTTGGCCTGCGGTGGGGAAATGCAAATCGATTCTCTGTGCCTGGACATGTCACGGTACCTGGTACCTGTGTAAATTCTCATCATCCTCATTTCTCACATTTCCTCTTTGTAGAAAATTTTCCTTTTCAATTATTTTCTATTAGGTTCCTCCAGTCACACTCATCATGATGTGCAATTTGTTTCTAATTAGTTTTGCTTATTGAGAGAGCATCGACGCTGGACGTCAGTGCCATGCGATCGTGGACTTCGACTCTCTTTCATGAGGGTTGTCTCCGATTCTCGGGAGCTTCCTGGGTGCTGATACCATGGTTAGGAAATGCTTGATAAATAGGCAACTAAGTGACTCTCATGTGGGTTAAGGGCTTTAAAATTTTGATTAGTTTAAATTGTGGTGTTAAGTATAAACTATAAAGATAGAGCCTTTTTCCCTTCTGCTTTTGTTTCCTCTGAAGTATAGCACACAAAATTGCTCTTAAGAAGTACCAATTTTTATTAACTGAGTTCTTCTTTAGATGGGTAATGCACATGGCAGCTACTAGTAGCGAAGGTCGCAAACAAATGTTTTCAGTGTTCTGAAATGCACATTCTAAGCAGAGTAGTGAACCCCTATCTGCTATAAACTCCTATGTGCTATATTTGCTGTATATTTGCAGTATAAACCCCTATTTGCTATATTTGCTGCTTGTCCCAATTAAGAATGAGAAGTGCCCCCAATCCAGGTGAGAAAGAGCTTACAAAAAAGATAATATTTGGCATGAGATCTCAATCTAATCCCAAGGAGTGAGCACAGCTGGCACCTGAGAACCTCCCAAGCTTGCCACTGTCTCTGGATAGCATCAAATTCTGAGCTGTTGGAGCACATGTGTGGTGGCAAGGATGTAGGACCCATTGGCACCTAGGTGGGCACAGGATGGGGGTGCAGACTCACGCACTGGGGAGATACTGGGGAGTCTGGAAGGGTTTCATTGCTTCTCACTAGCTCCACTCACTCCAAAGCAGCTTTTTGGAAGAGCTCATCCTTGGTATTTCTGTGAATGCAAAGTTAGGGATGCAGTGCTGCTAGGTGTTCTGGGGACTTCTAGGGAAAGGCCTGAGTGGGAGCAATCAAGCCAGGGGAGAGGGGAAAATATGCTGCTGAGTTTAATCTGAACAGTGTATCCATCACCCAAAATGATACAAATCAGCCATTACTGGATCATGCAGAAGCAACTTTCCTACCTGCGATCCCTTCTTTGCTTTCTAAACCTCTTTTCAGCTCAGCCTAATGAATTGTCAGAACTGTCAGACAGCTCTAAGGAATGACAAATGTCTATGATTTGCTGCTGTTGCTGCTATTTTGCTAGAAACACCTGATGTATGTAGTCTTGCATTCTTCAGTTTCGAATTAGAGACTTGGAAAACAAAATCAACCTTGATAAATTTAGCAATTTTTCCACTGTTCTGTAAGCTGAACTGAATGGATATTTTTAAAGATAAAGAACTCTCCTTTTGCTCCTCTAATATGTGTATGGCATAGGATAAATCTGAAACAAAGAGCTAACATCTCAGTAGTGGAACATATGTGTGTGGGGGGGAGTATAAACCCCAAGTCATGAATTAGTGACGTTATTATTGTCAAGACTAACAATCTGTTCTTTTAAAGCAAGTTAGGCTGCTGTGATTAATGCCATTAGTGATCACCAGGATTCAAAAGCACTACATTTGTGTAGCAAGGATCCAAGAACAGCTAACACTTCATAGGACCACTGGTTGTACTCACTTACAGTAGAAGAAACATGACCAATTTGGAGAGATTATTTGATAGTTTCAAAGTGGAACAAAAATATGTGCTAGCAAATAAATTCCTCTAGTATCATGAAAATTGTCCTAAATATTTCATATTTGATTTAGCACAAAAATGAAAACAAAGGCTGCAGTTGTATAATATAATTTTTCTGAAACAATCTTCTTCAAATATTTGGAAATTTAGTGCAAATTTGAATAAGTTTGAATGAACAACATATTAGACTTATGGAGATCCTTCCCTAGATTTTCCATTACATTTTTGTGAATATGCACAGAGTATGTACACATTCTTATTAGTTAGAAATCTCATATCTTTAAATAGCTTTTATCCTAACCTCTCAATATTTATTTGTATCATGCAATGATTTTTCATTAGCTGTAACAGTTAGAAGAGATCATAATGGGTTTTTTTGAGTTCACAATACCACTGAATAAATATCTCTGTTAGTTTATCAAACATATTATGGTCCTCAGCCACTTACATCTATAATAAATGTTATGATTGTATCTGGTAGATCAATTCTCTTTCTTCCTATAAGTCTCATACTAAGAAGAGTTGTGTCAAATTCCTAAAGTACATTTTCCTGTTTATAATTTTATTTCCATCAAATTTTAAAATAAATTTCAAAGAACCAATATTCATGAGAGTTGAAGGGACATGTGGGTTATATTTTGAAAGTTGTATTTTCTTTCTTTTCTTTTTTTCTTTTGGTGGTACCAAGGATTGAACTCAGGACCTTGTGCTTGTCAGATAAGCACTTATTCTACTGAGCTATTGCCCAGGCCCCTGAGCATATATAATTTCAAGTCTTGTTATGGTCTAAACATGAAGACTGTCTCAAAGACACGGGTATTTAGGCTTGATTGTCAATACAGCAAAATGTTCAGAGGCAGATCCTAAAAAGGGGAGGAGGTAATGAGCTTGCTAACCTCCTCAATGGATTAATTCATTGAACAGCCCATCGCTGCATGGCTTGTAGGAAGTAGGTCTTGGTTTGAGGCAATAGTCTTTAAGAGCTTTGACAGCTATATTTTCCTAGCCCATTCCTCAGAATCTTTGTCTCTGGATGTCTGCTCTCTCTCTCTCTCTCTCTCTCTCTCTCTCTCTCTCTCTCTCTCTCTGCTTCACCATGACATGAGCAGCTTCTTCCAATACCATCCCTGTCACCATGAAGTTTCCCTCTTGACCCAGGCATAGAAGCAAGAGAGCCAGGTGACTATGGGCTGAAAGTTCTAAAATCGAGAGCTAAAATACATTTTTCTTTAAATTTTTCTAGGTATCTTGTCACAGCTATGGGAAAGATAACACAATGCTTTATGGGTTCTTAAATGGATGATTACATGTTCAGGCCAATAAAACCCATCACAGCAATCAATGAAGAAACAGAATAGCTTTGTGGGGTCCCAGAGCTCTTCTGAACTGACTCAAACCTCCAGATTTATTAGAAACAAGAAAGCCAATAGAATGTTGCTGAATGCAGATGTGTGTTTTAGGTAGCAAGGTAGGCAAGCAAGGCACAGTGACAGTTCAGCTGAGTAATTAATTTCTATCTGATTGTCCTCTGGAGAGCTTCCTTGCATTCCCCATAACATCCATCTCTGTATGAATAGACAAAATATCCCATCTTACAGAAGTCTGGACTCCTCGGAGTTAGAAGTCTTACTCTTCCCAAGTTAACCCGAGCAGATAACAACCACACTTTAGGTGTTGCAAGAACTCCACACATCCTTGAGAAGGCAGCCTAACAAGTTAGTGAGATCACTTGCTTCTCCACAATACAAAACATAACTGGGATCCATAAATATGAAGATAATTTATGTTGTATTAGTCTGTACTATTGGTATTACTGAGCAGTCAGTGGATTAAAGGATAACAGAAATAGACAACAATGCATGTTTTGGGTTCAAACAGTTTGGGGTTCTCTTCACTTCACTGTATCTTTGGACAGGTTCCTCATCTATAAAATGAAAATTCAGATTTGTATTTGTTGTTTCCAAAACTAAAAATAATGTTTATTACACCTATCTCCTAATAGTTTCTCCACAGACCATAAATATGAGCAAATATTTATATTTTGGCCATATAAACTAATAAGAACTGATTCTCCTAGACAGATACTTTTATTTTCTAACAAACACACAGTTGGATCTTTTACCAATCCAAGTTCTTACTTCAGAGTCCTATTTCTGGAGAAGCCTTTCAGATATACAACGTTGGCAACAATTCTGAAGTTGAAAGTGCCTGCACTTGAATCAACGACTAATCTAAGAGCTCTCCTCCCCTGCCCTAAAACCTCTCCCAAACCCTTCAGCATCAGGAAAAGAGAGTACTTGTATATCCCTACATAATGAGAAAGGATAAAAAGAAAAGCAAAAAAGAAAGATAAATTCACAAGGAAATGGAAGGGCCATGATGATCATACTTGATAACTGTATAAAACATATGTTTGAAGAATTATTTAGACTACAGAAAGCATTTCTTATTTATGAGATGCTTCATAATATCTACCAGGTAGTTGTCCCCAATACTCCATTGAAACATTATGCTGTCATGACCCCATCTGACAGGAGAAGCGGCTGTAGGCAGAGGAGAGAAATTAAACAATCTCTTTAGGGAAAATGCTTTTGCGTTTCCATGGAGGCATCTAAGAAACAGTGGGCTCAGTTCTTTTCACTTGCACCCTGATCAGTTCCCGACAGTAGGTGAAGTGCTATAATGAAGAGTTGGAGTAAACCACCATAATTTTTAAGTCAAAAGCAGGATTTACTACGATTGAATGACTCCAGTGAGTATACGATACTTCACTTGTTTTCTGGGCTGGATCTTCGGATGTTTTGGAGAGGATCAGTGAACTCAAGGTGACAGAAATTCTGTAAGGGGTTACATCTGTGTTCTTTTGTCTCATCTATGTCAACATCAGGCCCCCTTTGCATGGGTTATTAGGAGAGAGTTCATATGCCTGCATCAGACAAGAAAGATCCCATCAAATAATACTTCTTTCTTTGCATTCTTTCATAAATAAAAGGAAGCTTGATTTCTGAATTAGGTATACTTTAAATCTCATTTTTGAGAAAGTGGTAGTTTCATTTAGATTTTCTATAAAATATACAACTATTCATGCAAAATGTGGAAAATCACAGGGAGACTCCAGGTTGGCCTTCACCTGTCTCTAACCACACTATGGAGTCCCCTTATCACCTCAGCTTGGTAACTACAATAATGGACAACCAAGATGAAAGCAAGGGAGAAAAGTGTCAATGASATTAAAGAAATCCAATTTAAAAAAAAAAAACCAAAACAAAAAACTAGTGTTCACTTCTGCTGCAAACAGAATAAAATAGCAAAGTTCAAACTTTGGGCAATGGAATTGGAAGGATTGAGCAAGACAGGCCCAATGCATTTGTTCCTCCAGGGTGCAGGATATGAAGTTGGCCGTACTGTAAAGGTTGGGGCAGGTCTGAGCCATTTCATAACACAACAGCATCAGACAGAAGTAAGGAAGATAGAAGTGAACACAAACAGAATGATGGGGGACTAGGGGAGCTTGGGTCCTCGAGAGGGATGGGCAGACAGCATGGACTAAATAAGAATCAACCTGAACTTTTACCCTAGCCAAAGCGAAATCAAACTCTGAAGAAAAAAAAAATTTCTCAATGCTGTATCATTTCTTTTCAACTTGCTACCCTTTTGCCCCCTTTGACTTCTGGAAAATCTCAGATGAATGAAATGAAGGAAGAACAAATCCAGTAAAACCCAGTACTTCGTGGGCTGGAGTTTTCTTCTAAGCCCACATATGCCAATGCCTGTGACCTGCATGCACACGATACCTTCATTTATGTAAACTCCAGTGATGAAAAACTAAGTGCATTGAATGAGCACCTACATTGAATTACCCTATTCAAACTATCATCTTCACATTGGTTGAGCTTTGCGCATCACTGTGCAAGAACTTTGGCAAATAACGGGCCCGGCCCTTTCCTCTCCTGTCCATGGTACCACAGTCCTTACCTCACGAGACCATCCTAAAGCAACACGTGTGAGCTGGCTGGGGAGTGAGTGCTGGCCCTGATCTACAGTGCAGGAGAGCGCAGACACCACACCTAAGCCAGCACTTGCCTCTCCCCAATCTGACATCAGGTATTGGAAGGCAGAGGGAGGATGATTAAGTATCAACTTCAGAAGTGATGCCAGCCTGGGCAGCACCTTCTCTGGGACCCTCACCACTGTAGGAAACCCCAGCTGTGGCCCAGCAGCTTGGCAGGGAGCACAGTGAATACATAGCCTGCCCGTCTTGGCCCACCTTCAGGAAGACAATTCTACCTACACTGTCAAAAGCACTGTCAAAGGCAGAGCCTGGCCCTCCCACCCCGAACTGTGCTTCACAGCCTGGTCATCCTGTCTGGCAGTACACATGCTTCTGACTCAAAACCAGGAGGTTGAGATGAAACTCAGGCATCATCGTCCACTGGCAGCAGGTGCTTTGGGCTTCACTTTTTCTCAGCTCTAAATGTGGAAAAGGAATAATAAAATAATCAGAACAGCGAGCACCATTGTGTCTGAAGAACTTTGTGTACAATTTATTCCCAACAACCATTTATAGATGAAAAAACTGAAGTGGATAAAAGAGCAAGTGAGAGTCCCCTATTAGCACACTGGGAAGGGACAGCAGCAGAACACAGAATTAAATATCCCTCCATGTCTCAAGACTTCATCTGACCGCATTTCAAGGTGATGGGAAAGAAGGACCTTTAGGTGGCCTTTAGCATTATCACTAAAATTGCTAAGTAGCAACATGTTGGTGAAGAGTCAATGCTCTGAATTTCAATAGAAAAAAAAACCCTACCATTAGGGAGTTGCAAGGGTTTAAAAGATGCACAGAATAGTACAGTCTATTTTAAAATCAGCAGAACAAGTGCTCTAATTTTTCTCTGCATCCTTCTTCTCTTTGGTCATCATGGAAATCATTAAGCAAAGACCAATTTCCCTGGAGATTCTCACCAGACAAACTACTAAGCAAAAGCTGGTAGAAGTTACTGGGTTTTCTACCACAGCTGGATGGTTCAGCCCACAATCACCCCCCACATCTGTCTTAATGTCAACTTTCAATATGAAAATATACTTTATTGTCATCAAACTATAATTAAGTGACCACAAATTCCATGGAATATTTGACCATCTACCCACATTTGTGAGGGTAACTAGGAGTGGGAGGAGGGTGGGAAGAATGAACTACATTTTAAATCATCACAAGATTATTGATCACATTGCTTTTTTATTCATATAACAAAGATTCCATTAAGGGTTTAATTATGTCCTCCCCCACACCAGATCCATTGTTGTCTGACTGTCCAGGGCCTCAGATTATGAACCTATTTAGATACAGTGTACTTGGAAAGGCAATCAAATTAGGCCAAGTCATTAGAGTGGATCTTAATCCAGTATGGGAGATGCTTTTATGATTAGAACGCAGATATAAGCCAAAAGGGAAGATGATGTTGAGACACGGGATAGCCAGCCCTCTGCCAGTCAAGAATAAAAGCCTGAAGCAGGTCCTCCCCTTATATTTTTACAGAAGGAAGCCACACAGTGTCTTCTTGATTTCAGGGTGGCTTCTAGCACCATGGGCTGACATATTTCTGGTGTTTTAGCCGCCCATGTTGTGCTGCTTTGGAACAGGGTCCCTTCACAGTCTATTGCATGTCTATCAAGACTGTGAGCCCCACCCATTAAGCTAAATGGCATCCCACATCCCTAATTTCTTTACAAGCATTTTGTGATATACATGTAAATCTAAGAACTGTGAATTTAATAGCTTGCTCAAGTCTCCATCATTTTTCCTGGGTTGTAAACTTGGACTTTCTTTTCAAGTTTTTGTAGAGCTACAGGTGATGCAATACTTTGTAATAGATGACTAAATATTCTTAAACTTTGGGTGATACTCATGAATTTATGTGTTATGTGTGTTTATGTGTACGCATATATGAACCAGAGATAGAAGACACACGTGCAAACACATGAACATAGTTGATGAATCTTCCTTGATCCACTGAGTTTTTTTTAACTCATACGTGATGGAAATTCACAGATCCATTATTTCTGTGAATGTGAGGACAGCGTTAGAAGAACTAATCAGAAGATCCAGAGAAAGAATGATTGCCATTCAGTGGCATCTGTTTCCCCGAAGGCATTTGGGCCATTTGTAACACCCTAGTAGTACCTCAGAGGCGAGAAGAATCACACTAATCATTGACTTCCATTATTGCATTAGCTGAGAGAAGATTAGCCAAGTCTTTCAGAGTTGGAACATAAGAAATCCCTTAAGTGGCCCGAGACTCGGGTAGATCATCACTCGCTATTGTCATAGAAATAATCATGCAGATTCTGCAGTGGAGGAGTGTGGCTGCCGGGACGGAGTTCATGCATGACGTATGATGTATGTGTTCAAAGGGACAGATACATCTTTCTTACTGCTGCCGCGCAGCCTCTCTCATCTGCAATCCCTCCCGTCCAAATCACCTCAAATAAATGTGCGTACTGCACCACTCACAGAAATTCCTTCATTTTTAAACACATAATGGAAATGTATAACTAGTCCTCATAAAAATTTATATCTCAATCCGTCCCTTTAATTTATAACAGGCCCTCTAGGCGGTTATTATTCAAACATTAATAAAATGCCTATAGATCACCAAAAGCAAGTGTGTCCAAGTTCTCTTCCCTTCCTATTTGTACATATATAAAACTAGATTAGCGTTAATGCCATTTCTAGCTCTAACAACAATTATGCCTTTAATAAGAGAAGGCTGGATGATATATGATCTTAATCATGTTAGGTAAAGGGGCTCCCATCATAAAAGCAAAGTTGAATTTTTCATGCTCTTTGCAACAATTGTTACTCTTAATGCTCCATAAGTTTGGATTCTACAGTTTATGCAAATGTTCCTTTTCTATAAATTTTAGATTTGTCTCCATTTGTCATTGTATGCATTCTAATATAAGGTGATTGTTTTTTTTTTTCCTAACGTATGATTAAAACCATTTCAATTATTTATACTTGGCAAGGGTTTTTCCTCTACTGCAGGGTTATATGACTTTGAAGTGTTCATAAATTCAATGCAAATCCAAGTGTCTCCTCAATTTCTAAGAATAGTTGTTTTCAAATTGATTTCAGTGAGCCAAGTGAAGAAGACCATACTCACGCAGCCATTATTTTCATTGTGCAGCTGGAATGTTGCATTCCGAGAATTGCATCAAAGGGCAGCTTTCCACCCTCCATATTCTGCAGTTTGCCTCTTATTCCTGCCGGTTGCCCATGAACCCTCCCACCTCATAGCACCTGCTTTCCTGAATTAAAGACTAAATAAACAAGTAAATAAATAGCTGACATGTTTCCCCTCTAAACACGATGATGCCTTTCTATCTGCGTGATGCTTTCTGAAGAGTTTTTGTACAAAGCAGAGCTATCACCATAGAAGGAAGAAGCTCAGAAGATGTCTTTTTTAATGTTTTAAAGCAAATGTTTCCTGCTATTACTGGTAGGTCTTCGTGAATGCTTTCAATCGGTGCTCTGGAGATCACTCTCCAAACAGTGAGCAGTCCAAAGCCTCTATGTAGGATGTGTTCCTAAGAAAAGGTTCTTTCCCTACTAAGTTCAGCTGCTCCCTGTACATCTCTCTCCCCAGCCATTTAAAAATACCAGTGAGGACAAAACAAGAAAGAAAGAAAAATAAATGACGAGATGTTTTCAGTGGACCAGGAAAAAATCTTTAATAAGGCCCTTGACTTCAATATATTAGCCAATTTCCAAAAGATTTTATCATGACTATTGATTTTCCACCTCTGTGATCCCCTTTCAATAGATTTGCAGCAACAAAGCTAGAATCGCGGGTTGATTCCTGTTAAATGTTAGTCGTTACTGCTAATGAGCTTCTGTACCTTTAAAAAGCTAACTCGGCTTCAGTCCCTTTCTATCCTGCAAGTCTAACGGTCTTCTCACTAATTGGTTCTGTGTAAATGAAACAAACTGAAAAACACTGTGGCACCAATAAATATTAATAAGTTATTGTTTGTTTTCTTTACCTTGCTTATGAATTCATACAAAGACAGTGCTAAGACATTAACTCCAGTCTATTAATTGCCACCTGATAATCGCCACCTGATACTTTTCTCCTGGATAATTAGGTACCCATTAGTTCTAATCAAGTAGTTACTTAATTATTGCAGTAATTAGTCTAATGGACTAGCAAATTGAAGCTTTATCACTTTTGGATACTTAATGTTCCTGACAGAGTACTTCACAAGTGTCAGGGTTCCGGATTCAGCAACCTGCCATCTGAGAACCCCTCCGCCTCTTCCACCACTGTTGTCACCACATCCTCGCTCCCTGACACAGGTGTGCAGCCTTCTAGGAGGCAGCTCAAACTTGAATTTTGCCTTCCCAGGCCCAGAACATCATGACGAACTTAACAAAGGGACAATTCTCTACCTCTCGCAGGTATTGCCTGTCCAATGCCCCAACTTCTGGGTGAGATGGGATATCATTTCCACAGTCTCCCTGAATTTTGTTGGATGGTATCTGCTTGGATCAGACCTGAGGCAGAAGGAAAATGCTTGCTTAGGAATACAAAGGATCTAATTAGAAATAGCATCCTAGATTTTTCCCACTGAACAGAGAGGTGATTTGTAAGAACCAGAGTTCTCCACTGCCATTCCCGAGTTATAGTTTCTGTGTACAGGAGCTGAAAGAGGTCATTAGTCTAGCTACATTGTAGATGCCCATCTAAGAGGGGGCCTGGATCATGGTGAAATCACTTTTCAGGATAATATTGTCACTTCTGTTGTTGGAGAGTCTCCATGGACTTCAAATGTATTGATTACTTTTTCTGTAAAACGCACTCCAGGGTTAGCAGACATTCTAGAACATTCTGTGACTGTGTAGAGTCCTCTTCATTTCCAAAGCTGATCCCTTCCTACCTCATGTCTTTCTAGATGGCCACTTATGGTTCCATTTCAGGGCTCTTCTTTTTGGACTTTCTAGTCCTTTGCCCTGCCAATCTGTATATTTTGGTGGACTTCCAGGGATGTGTCCTGAGTTTTATTTACTTATTCCGTTGTTTATTAAAATCTTATAAAAACCTTATTATGTGACCATACTTCTGAGAAATAGCTTACAAACTAGAGATGGTAAGCTTTCTGCTTAAACTCTTTCAATGCTGCCTCTTACTTTCACAGTACTGTCCAGAGTCCTCACCTGACCTTTGAATTCTTGCTGAATTTGAGCCCTGTCCTCTCTGGCCCTCCTTCTGTACCATTCTTGCTCCCTTGGGACCTTTAAGCCACTTGTGTAGACTATTTTCTACTTAATGGTTGCATCCAGTTTGATTCTATCATAAGACCTTGTCTCTCGCTCTTTTTGTTTTTTGTTTGTTTGTTTCTATTTGCAGAATATTTCCTTGACCTCAAAACCAGTTATTTTGTTTTTATTTGTTTTGTTTTGGTTTGGGTTTGTCACTTCGCGTATCATCTCAAAGAGGCCATTCTTGACTGTCTTATGCAAAATTCTCCCCATGTTACCTAACTCACAAGTATTTTGTTTCCTTTCTGGATCTCAAAAGTAAATGCCATCATATTTGCAAGCATTCAAGTACCTGAAAAATAGAGATCTTGCCTGTCTCATTTGCCACTGTCATCCACAGTTACATAAGTAGTACGTCAGACACAGAGTACTTAAATAAATGAATGCATGGAAGAGAAAAATCATTCTTTGGTTCTTAAATAAACATCAAATTTATGAAATCCTTCTTTCTGATAGTAAGTCTATATTGTTACATGCTGGTAAGAGGATAAGAGTTTTAAATTCCATGTATTTCCACGCCATCCATTCAGGATTCCCACTGTCTTAGGCCCTGAGGAGCATACAGAAATAGACAAGGTGGTCTGCCATTGGTTAGCAGTGTGGATTGAGACAGACCTGCATTCACATGCCATCTTTCCCATCACGTGACCTCAGGCTCTGGTATCTTCATCCAGACTATGGGAAGAAGATCAACAGCTGAATGGCAGAGCCATGTTGATGTTTTTAGAGATAGTAAGTGTGAGTCTTATTCAGGGTACTGGACCTAGACCAGGAGCCCTAGAAGTAATTATTACCACGTTGAAAATATGAATTTGTGTTCCAGAAGCTCACACTCTATTGTAGAAAATCCTCCTCCAGGACCAAGACGATGATTTCAGCATGGGCGTCCCACATGACCCCTTCTCTTTATCACCATCTGCAACTGGACCCCTTTGCTTAAAGATGCATCCGAGATTCACCACTGTGATCTCTCTGGAGCCCTCACAAGCATTTTTCAGACATTCATACTCCTATCATACCCCATTGTATCTGTATTATACAAATATCTCCAAAGAAAACAATCATTTTTTCTATAAAAGATCTCTCAATTTTTGACATCCCTTTGCACAAAATATTGTAATAGAAAACAAATTTGCAGGGATTTGCAGGAAAGATATTTGGATGTCTGTCTCTTATGCTTTTATTCCTTATATATATATTTTTTCTTTCCCAGTGATGAGCCAAATGAACACAGTCCTGGGAAGACAAGGCTGAGACTGCAGTTCCAGGTGAAATGATGAGGCCAGAGAAGGTCAATGTCAGCAGAGGCCTGGGAGCTTCCCCTGTGTAGCGTGCTGCTCACCATGACACCATGCTAAACCTGGACTGCGTCTCTCCCACCAATTTGCTTCCCTGTTCTTTCAGTCCTCAAATCAGATTTGCATCTGGATGGATCATTGAGCCTCTGAGAAGTGTCATCTGCTGTATGCATCACAATGTGTGGCGTTAAAGGGCTCATTGGCCTAGAATCTCAGCTCCTTGTATGGGGAAGAAGATACCAATTTCGAATTTAAAATATTGTACATTTGACAAATGCTTATATTAACTCAAATGCATGGCAGGAGGCTAGAAATTAAGTGTTATGAACTCTGTTTAATGTTCCCATCTGTTTAGTTTTACTGTAATTTTATCTTTTCACTGAACAGGAATGTGTTTATTGAGTATCAACTATATATTAGTAATTATCACTGATCTTATCATCATTGTTTCAGTTTTCAATATCATAGAAGTTTAAGAGAGCAGTGTTAGAATTATCAGATCCTTTTCAAACAAATGACATATAATGCATTATGCCTATCACTTGAATGAAAACACATATCCCTCATACTAACTTATTTGCCATTTGTATGTTGAATATTGTATAAAGTAATGATTGCTCAAAATAATATCTAGACCTGTTTTCCTAGAAGAAATAGGAAAACGTAAGCTTGACAACATGACTGATACTGTGAGACCTGAAGATACAGTCATTAAACTCATACTTTAGTGGTATTAGTTCATTTCCTGTGAAATGGGAAAGTTAATACTTGTCTGTCATACCCACTTACAAAGACACCATGATGACCATGTAGGTTCATTTATAGGGATTGACTTGGAAATTTAAAAATACTATAAAAAGTGGGGAATGTAATAAACATAGAGTACACAGTATTTTTCAAAGGATAAACCAAATGCTCAAAACATTGGCGTTGTTATCTAGTTTTAAATTTGCAAAGTTAGGGTACTTGAGCCCTGGGTCCCCCTAATGTAGCTATGGGAACATGGTACATTGACTGACATAAACAGGATGGTGGGCCAGTGAGATAGCTCAGTGGTCTAAAGCACCTGGTTAGGCAAGCTTAGGCAAGCCCCTATCCAGGGTGGGCTAAGCCTGTCCCCCCCACCACAAGAAAAAATCAAGATAATTCTGATAGGACAAAAGAAAAGAACTTCACTGGAAATCCCTGGGTGAATAAAAGTTTTTAATCTTTAGCACCAACACAATAAAATTCTATAAATGTACTCTTCTACCTCCAACAATATTACTTTGATGAAAATAACAGCAAGAACAGTACCATCAATTAAATTCCTGCCGTGTACCAGATTCACAGCCATACTTTCAAAGTAGATAGAGTAGATGTAAAGCTGGAGCTCATGGAACTTGAAATATTTTCTCCAGTGTCATATTTGGTGAGAGACAGAGCTAGAATTGAGCCCCTATCAGAACAGTCTGCTCTTCTCGATAACTGCCCAGTCTCTAAAGATATTGGCGCACCACTGAGTTTCTTAAACCTTTGTAGAGGTAAAAATTCAAGATGCACATCTTTGCCTTGCTGTGATTTCCAACAGAGGGCTTCATGCATAGTTGGGTATGTAGGAGGCATTGACTGTCCTTAGCTGAAAACTACACCTAGCCATACCTTTTGGTGGCATGTGGCCTGAAGGTCACTTGTTCTTCTTGCAACTCTGAGGAGCAGCTCTATGTTTTCACTCACATTGACTTGCTCAGAGGAGACAGTCAGCAAGACCAAATCAAGAGCCTGGGTGGACAGGCTAATTTTACAAAATGCCTTATGTTAACTACTGGTAGAATAGCTGTCATCAATCTGCTTTGGTGCCTAAGAAGATGATTGTCCATTGGCCTCTCTAAGCTGCTTTAGTGCCATCATTTATCATGACTGCGAGGTATTGATTTTTCCTAGGGAAGACCACCACTTGTGTAGAGATGAGTGCTGGCATTAGATTACAGACGTGATAGTTTTGACCTGCATGTGAAGTTTGCTCTGTAGACTCCTAGAAAGTAGTCCTACAATGTTTAGCATTTTCTATACTTTTACATTTGGGTACATAACCAATGACACACCTTGATGTTATGGTACTATTTGTTGAAGTCAATGACAAATAATGGTGCCAGGGAAATGGCTCAGTAGAAGAAGCACTTGCCTGGAAAGCACAAAGGCCTGAGTTCAATCCCTGGTTCTGTGAAAAAAACAAAAAAAGTAAAAAGACAAGCAACAAAATTAGAAGAAAAATGCAGTGCTAGTCTCAATATTCTGCTCCAAGCAAGTGAACTAACCCACACATATATGACAGTAACTTACAATTTGGATGTTTTGAGCTAGTGAGGTTTAATGAAGGGTATGGTCTTTCAACCTGGATTCTATTACTTAAAAATGATGATGTCACCTGACATTATGGTTTGTGTCTAGATGTCCCCCAAAGCCTCAGGCCATCATAGGGTAAACTTCTAATGTTTGTGATTAATTCATGATCTAATGCTGGGATTATGGGTGTGAGTGAGCTTGACAACATGAATGATACCATGAGACTTGAAGACACAGTCACTAAACTCATACGTTAGTGGCATTGAAAATGCCACCCAGCCTGAGCCAGATAGCCAGGATGCCATACAAAAAAGGAAGAGAGGCTTTCTCTGGGCCTCTGCTGCCCCTGCTGGTGCTCCTCCCTTTCTGTTCTCGCTGTTTTGCTTTTTCTGCTGCCGTGAATGGCTGCCCTCTGCCATGTGACACTCTGCCTTAGAGCCAGCCAAATATGGACTGAAACCCACAAACTGTGAGCTAAATAAACCTTTCTTAATTTTGGGTGCTGGGTATTTTTTCCCAGCAACAAAGGAAAAGTAATTGAGGTGTTGACCTTCAGTGGAGCATAGTTATCACATCCTCAGAATAACTTTGTCATAATATTCTTAAAAGGGTAATAAAAAGATGTAGACAGAGAAATACACTTTGAAACATAGTTTCCTCTGCAAATGTTAGATATTAATATAAAGGGGGAAATTCAGGTTCTGTTACCACTTGCTACTTGCTATGATGTTTTAAATTTCTTCCCCATCCAAACTATATGCTGTATCTGACCAATCTGGTACAGGTGAATGCAATGCATCTCTCCTGCATTCAGTGATGTCATAAGGGTCATTGACATAGGCTAAGGGGAGGCATTATGCACCAAGATGGTCTATGCTGCAAAACAAGGCTTTCTGTTCTTACCACTTCTGAAAAACAACTGTTAAACATTCACCAATACACACCTTAGACCATATCTCTCCCTTCATCTCTGCCTCCATGGAAGCCAGATTTCAAGAACATATGATTCATCAACCATGAGACCTCTCAGCGGGATCTTGTTCATCGTACATCAATGAGCCTCAGATAAGTGAAGTTTGTTAAATTAATGAGTGAATTCATCACTTTAAGGATCCAAGAAAAGATGGGTGTGGCTGTGATTTTTGACAGTAAACTCTCAAAGTTGAGCATATAGTTAACTACTTTGAGTTTAGGCTTCTGTATCTGTAGAATGGGGGAGTCAATGCATACTCCATAGGTGATTGCTGTAAGATTAACTAAGGTACAGGAACAGCACAGATTGGACAGTTACTAAATATTAGGTGTCTTTTTTTCTGGAGTTTATTGCTTAATTCTGTTTTCTCCTATTTATCCTCCTGCATGGCTATACCCCTACCACCTCCCACTGAGTTATGTACATCTTTGTGTTTACACACAAACACATATGTTTAGCAACTAGCTGCTTAGCTATCATTTCACACCAGGATACCGAGCTCAACCACTATATTTTGAAGCTAACACCTGCAAGGGAAGCAGAAAGAATGGCTTCCATAAACAAGTGTTTAATTTTTGAAATCAGAGTGGGTGATTCAGAAGAGTAATTCAAAAATTTCTAATTGTTTTTATTTTCAAGCTGTAAGTGGGCGGGGATTCTTTATTCATTTTTTATCTACCTGTTAAAATGGCTGCAAAGTCCAAGGGAGACGTTGTGTGAAACACTACACATGCTAATTATTGATGCTATTAGAATGAAGAAATAATGTCAATGGATTACAGAGCCATACTTTGAGCAGGAGGCCGAGACTGCCTTTAGCACTTAATCCAATCCTGTAAATTCACTGCAAGCAACTTTAGGACAAAGTGACTTCGTTTAGCTTGCCCAGTTTAATTAATGATGGAAATTAACCTAGAATCTATTGACTCCAAATCCAGACCCTTAGTCGGTCTAGCCTACACCCATATGATAAATTTGACAGTGATGAAAATGGGAACTGTTGGGAAGAAAGTGGAATCTGAACCACACACAGGATGCTTATAAGAGCAAGACAAAGGTGCCAGCACGGATGGAGAGAGCACATACATTTGGAGCTGTAGGCTCATTTCAGGCAGATCATTTTACAAGCATTGTTTTGTCACTATGAAAATATAATTAAAGTTAGCGGGAAAAAACCAAATGGGTCTTAGAAGAGCTTTATAAAATAGCAAAAAAAAAAAAAAAGTATTTTCAATACACTAAAAGAAAAAAAAAAGCACAACCACATAACTGGGGCCCACATTAATTGGATTCAGTGAATAATATTGGAGCCAAAGGGATAAAAGTGGTAGAAATGACATCAAAACAGTAAACATTAACCCTAGTCATGCTCAGATGCTGTTTTGGCTCATTCCTACATTTATGAGCTCACGTGTAATCAGTTTGAGCTTGTGACCACTCAGCAGCTGAAGATCCCGTAATGGTTTAGCCCACTGCTGTTCAATTGCCTGCAACTTCTGGAGAGGAAGGCCAGTGAGATAGCTCAGTGAACTAAGTGCCTGCTTAGGCAAGCACTGGGACCAGGGTTCGATCCCTAGCACTACATGCCATACTGGCTCCATTCCCCTGGGCGTGGTGTGCTGGCCACCAAGACTTAGTGTGGTGGTGCATGCCTGTAATTCCAACTTCTGTAAAGGAAGGCATCCCACTAAGGCACATTTTAAGGAACAGAGCACAAAGCCTTTGTAAGGAAAGCAGAGGAGAAGCTGAGGAAACCACTCAGACTCAGTCAGTGCTCCGAACAATGGGTAATTTTATCACCTTTAACTCAGGGATAATGCCAATGTTGTTTAACAAATTGGAGAATACAGGCACCGATGAATCTGAACCAAAGCCAGGTACAGCACAGGAAGAGTTCTGGGTTCTGCCTTCAGAGTGAGGCCAATGCCTAGAGGTAGGAGAGGGAGTGGCACATGTTTTGTGAGCTGGAGTGGAAGTCATATTCTTTGTGATTCAAATAGCAATGCTAGGAGCTGGGAGGGTGCCTGCCACACATTTCTCCCTTTCTTTATTGCCCACCCTTCCAGTTTCATGGTTGGCTGAAAGAAATCCACAATGGGCGGCATAGTTTCTAGCGTCATGCTGCTCTCTAGCTCAAGGTGTCAGGTTTCCAAAAAGTAGCCAGTGAAGCTGAGACCATGCACAGCAGTGAGCCCTACCCGAAGCTGATGTCCCTGCTCCCATGGTGACCCTGATCCCAGGGTCCTTCAGAAACCACACCAGAGGTGTCCATGACCAAGAGAGATCCGATGTGGAGAGCCAGAGATCTGTTTGCACCCAGATTGTGCAGCCTCACCTTGGCTCAGCCTCACTGGTACGAGCTCTCACGCCCCCCCCCTGGCTGTCCAGCATGGAACCAGCTCCTATATGAAAACGTACACATGCCCATGCTAGAACAGTTGTTTTGCGGCTTCATGCTTTCCACAAACCACAGAGACATAAAGGCTGGAGTTCTTCAAGAACAAAGTCATCCTGCGTTTTTTGCGAGGTACATTATTCTTCTCTGTTCAGAATCCAACAATCCCTGAGCATTGTGATATTTCCAGGAGATTCGCGCTGCCTGGAGTAACCACACCACTCTTAATGGTAAGGTCATGTCCGTGGCCTTCACAGCAGGGGCTGAGAATTGCTCTGCTGTAGTCTCCTCTGCATTCCCTGTTTTAGGAGACAGCTGCCTCCCAGAAAAGCCACTGCCCTTTCTTGCCTTCTTTCCGCAGCAAGAGACGTCTCAGCTGCCTTACTTTGCTGGGCCGATGTCGCCAACATCTTGCAGATATAAAATGGAAAATGGGCTTCTCATCAGAAAAGCAGCAGCTGTTGCGCACCATCAGAAAACAAAATCATCCTACTTTAAAACCAGATTTAGCAGTTTAAAAGAGCTGCTAAGACAGAATTAGAGGGAGAGAAGAGTGTGGTTTTGAAATTGACATAGCATCTACCAAACCCTCTAATTCATGTAAAAACCACTTTAAAACATTAAATGGCAGAAGTTGTTTGAGGGGAAGAGCTTTCACCCTCTCAGTGCAAGCTTGGAAAGAATGTATAGATTTATCTTATCACCATTTTGGTCAACTCATTTTGAATAGCATTATGTCCAAATTCCCACAACTTAAATTGTAGGGATAGTGCATCTTTTTTTTTTTTTTTTTTGTCTTGGCCATGAATCCATGGTGGTGCTTGGTATCTTTCTTTGCTGGCAGTTGCTGTATGTTCTGCTACTACCAATGTGTGTGTGTGACCTATGCATCTTTTATGTTGCGATGCTAGACCTCCCACGTAACAGCTTCAGGGTGTGGCATCTCCAAGAAGCGATTAAGTCATGAGGTTGGGCCCCTCATCCATGAGACTGGTCCCTTGATAAAGAGACCCTTCCAAACATCAATAAAGTTACCTAAAATAAATTAAAGTAAAAGAGACCCTGTGGAGCTCTCCCACTCTCTTCTCCATGGAGAGGAATAGCAAGAGCACTCATCAGTGAAGCAGGAGGTAGGCCCTTCCCAGCCACTGATGCACAGCCATGGCTATGGGGGCATCCCTCTAGAACTGCAAGAGATAAGTTTCTGTTCTTTAGTCACCAGGGTATGATATTTGTATGGCAGCAGGTCCAATGGACTAACACTCTACTTCCTCTAAATAAAGTTATAGCGCGATATACAACTTTGTTAATGAATAAGATACAGAGCGCTTTCTTATGAGATGTCTCCAGTTACTAATATATTTTTTGCCTTTTAAGTGAGCTGTTGGTTATTTCAGAATGTCTGTTTGACAAATTATGCAGAAGAGTATTGTGTCATTACTAAGGTTGTTTTCCTGACAACAGAGGCCTTCCTGTGACTTCCTTTCTTTCTGGTTTTTCTCTGTTTTGACAAGATATGGGAGGGGCATAAATTTGCAATGATTTACAAAAAAAGAAAAAAGTTCCAATTGTTATCATGCTTTTTTCTTACCTAGGTTTGCTTTTTGCTTTTATGTTGATAACAATTTTTATGTGTTCCCCAAAATTTAGTAAGGTTGCAATTTAACTTTTTCTCTTTTACATATACAACCAATGGATTGCATGCTTACATAAGTTTTTCTAGTTTTTTTTTTTCCAGTTTCAGAGTTTTTCTTTTCCCCCATTCCCAAAATAGGCAATGCATTTTCCTACACAACCTGTCCATTTTTTAATATCGAACATTTTTTTCTTTGTGCATTTAATAAAGGGTCTACAGGGTCTCACTATGTAGATTGGACTCATAGTGATTGTCCTGGTTTTGCTTCCCAAGTGCTGGGATTCCAGGCATGAGGCACCACGAAAGCAGGCACATGAGACCACTGAGCTATCTGCTGGCCCTAATCCAAAGCATTTATTAATGCCCGTTTTAATTTGTCACAGTACCCTTGAATAGGACCCCGGATGTGGGGATAGGGCTGAGTGGTAGAGCTCTTGCCTTGCACATGTTGGGCCATAGGTGTGGTTACCAAAACCCCTGAGTCATTTTCCAGTTCTTATATAAGTGAGTTAAAGAATGTAACAAGATTAAAATGAACCTAGACATGCTGGAGGACTGGGAAGGGCCTGGGGAGGAAAGGGAGCTCTGATCACGTGGGAGGTAGCTGATGTGCCCACGATTCCTTGCAGTGAGAAGCAGGCTGAATGTTTAGGGTTGGGTGGGCTGACACCCAGGAAGCACTGGACCTCCAGGGAATGATAAGCAGTGACTGAATTAAAAAAAAAAAAGTTGGAAGTAAACGTCATTTTGTATGCTTTTGCCAAGAAAGGAATGATCAAATGAAAATAAAACCTTAGGAAAAAGTCAGGAGGTCTAAGTCCTGCACTGAGGAGATGAGTAAGACCCATTGGGCTGGGATCCCAGTAGGCTTGGAGGGCCCCTTGAATGGCCACTCAAATGCATTTAGAACAAACTCCTCAGCTGAAGAGGTCAGTACCTGCCCTGTCCCATGCCTGCAGGTAGCCAGCCAGTTATTTTCTCCAGTCAAAAACCTCATATTCTTTAAAAGGTCCGGGTGGTTGGTTCTAGGCAAGGAAGTCCAGTGATCCCCAGTAACTGCATGGTGACCCCTGACCTAAATCAAAGGATCACCCAGCACCTGCACCTCATGAGCTTCCTGTTCACAAAGGAATCACAAAAGGGAAATAGTTCGCTTTCTTGCCCAGTGTACTTCTTTGGGGAAGTGGGTGTTGAACAGCAGCCCAGCAATGCCATACAATTGTCCAGGACAGGAAGTAAAGAGACAATAGATTCAATGAAAAATTCATCAGGAATGGAAGAAGGGACAGCCTGCACACTGGACACCAGCATGATTATTTCCACATCAGGGAGAAAGGAATTTTTCCCTAAATACAGTTAGAATTTCCTCAAACATTCGAACAAATCTATAGAGGATATTAAAAGTGGGGAGAATCCAAAGAAGGCAAGAAGATAGAAAGAGGGCATGAGACACAAGACGCAGGGACACCTATTGCTATCAAGACCCCTGGTCCCTCTGTCTGCTTCTGAAGTTCATGTATTCTGGCAGGAACCCTCACCCATTAGAAATTCATCCTGTGGCATTTAACATTATTTCTGCACTTATCCTGGAAGGCATGGTGCTTGGAGTGTCCTTGGAGTGTCCAAATTCAAGGTGTAATTTTGAAATAATTAATTCAAAATGTAATTGTGACAAATATTAACTCATACAATGTTGAATTTTTTGTTTTATCAAGAGAGAGAAGTAATGGTGTTGTGACTGATGGTAGGTGTTGTGACTAATGGTAGGTACCCATGTCACACAATTCCTATCTGGGTGATACTGATTAACTTCTCTAAGTACTGAATTTCCTCATCTGTAAAATGGGCAACTACTAGAATACGTGTGTATGCATTCAAGGATAAGCCTTTGAAAAGCAACATGCAATACCTGTTAGTGTGTTAAAATAAAATTAAAAAAAAATCAAGACTGGCCTAAAGCATAAGTATATTTCAACTTCCAAAAGAAAGGGGGGGGGGAACTAAAAAGTTAACAGGCACAGAATAAAGAGTTCCTAAAATCACCATCTCGGTGAGATCCTAAGCCTTCCCAAGAGCATCTGTATTGTTTATATCAACTGACAACACTATGCACCTTTATATGTGCTATGTCACACATGCACAACTGGTTAAAAGGCTTTTTAGGGGAAAACCCATTGAAATCACAAAAAGAAAAAGATGGAGAAGAAAGTCTTCCAAGGCAGGTGACAGAACTCAGGATCCACACGCACAGTGACGCCTGAAGATCAGTCTTTACAAGCTAAGTGGTTGAAGTGGCTGCCTAAGTTCATCCCCCAGTCAGCCCAAAAGAACAAATAAAAGACCTGGCAGTGAAGGGAAGAGAGAGAGAAGCACTCAGCTGAAAGATTGACTGATCTTGCCACAGATCAGATGGATGGTTCTAAGTGACCTGTGAAGACATTCCCGGAGCCCCGGGCCACAGCATTAAGAGCCTGGACACCTCTAGCACTTCTGAAGTAGTTATTAGTGACTCAAGCCACAGTTGACAACTGCAACTTCAGTTTCAAGTAATGGTTTAACAGCATCAACGTGAGGAAAGGTTATATCTTGTTGTGTCTGGTATACAATACTGCTGACACTTAAAGGAAATAATTGGTAGATTTAGAGCAGAGAGACAAGCCAGTGGGTAGAATAGAAGGGGTGGCAGAAAAGTTCAGGGAGATCTTCAGTGTGATGATGGGAAAGAGCCAGGAATCCTTCCTTGAGGTGACCCAGGCATAGAAGCACAGCACCCAGACCGGACCCTCCACCTCCAAAGTAGTCTTCTGCACAACATTCACAGCCCAGGGGCTCTTGGTTTTGCTCCCCTCTCAAATACCGATTCCTGAGAATTCTCCATGTGCCACTGGAACAGACTCCTGTCTATCCCACACACGTCAGTCTCCACAGGGAAGTACAAGCGCTCTCCCGGCAGCTGCGCAGGGGGAGCGCAGGTCTGCGCGCAGGGTCATTAGAGCTCTGCGGTTGCCTTCTTCTCTTCAGCTCCGAGTGAGCCCTCAATAAGCCCCGCAGCTCCAGCACTCACTGTCAGCACTTTTCAGTCCTCTGGAGGTGATCTGTGGGAGGTGAGGAAGGGTGGAGTCGGCAGGAGAGGGCTGGAGACCTGCCACAGGCAGAGAGGGACACTCCCAGGTGTGTGAGCTCATGGGTGATGCTTGCCCTTCGGGTGGCTGATTCCCTGCTGGCCCACACCCAGCACTTCCTGTGTCTTCTTCATGCCACAGGGAAGTGTCCAGTTTGCTGTCAAACTACACAGATTTTGAACTAGATACCTTTGAAGCTATCCATACTGACTGTAAGGGGACTTTCTTTGTTAACAGCCGACAGTTCAAGTAAGTTTATTAACTGTTGAAATTTTCATAGACTAAAATATATATTGCGTGTATGATTGTCTTGCATCCATGCTTCTGTCCTTCATTTTCTCTCTTTCCCCTTGACTTGTGCTTTCTCCGCTTGCCCAGCGCCTTCTAGGAAGATAGAGAATAGGGGGACACATTGAAAGGACAATATTCACGACATGTATCATAAAGCACATGAAAAAATCATCCTGGCTGCAAGAAAGGCTGGCAGAACCGGCCTGTGGCCCCACTGGATGTATCGGCCTCTGATTGCTATGAAAACATCTCTGTTAAGCCTAAGAGAAATTAGGGCACATGCACAGGCTGCTCTTTGCCTTCATTTCTAGGGGCTCCTGATTCAAAATATGTAGATGGGGATTTTGCTGGTCAGGTATACCTACGCTGCCTTCTATGAACACAGCCTGGGTAGTCATTATAAGTCAGCATTGCGATGGCCTTTGATGTCTAATTTTCTCCAAAAATTCCTACCCCAGGTAAGCTCAAAAACGTACAATAGAGGGCTGGCCAGATAGCTCAGCGGATTAAAGCACCTGCTTAGGCAGACACAGGGACCAGGGTT
>NDGN011469410.1:0-14963 GCA_002564285.1 Tympanoctomys barrerae | reverse complement strand
AAAAAGAGATCAAAGAAAATTTCAGAAAATGGAAAGATATTCCTTGCTCCTGGATAGGAAGAATCAACACTGTGAAAATTGTCATACTCCCAGAACTGTTACACAGATTCAATGCAATCCCTATCAAAATACCATCAACATACGTCACACATCTAGAGAAAATATTGTTAAAATTTGTTTTGGAATTGGAAAAGACCTAGGGGCTGGGGAGATGGCTCAGTAGAAAAACAAAGACAATCCTGGCCAATAAAGGCAAAGCAGGAGGCATTACAATACCAGACTTGAAATTATACTACAGAGCTACTGTCATAAAATCAGCATAATACTGGCAAGGAAACAGACCTGAACATCAATGGAACATATTAGAATATGAAGATACAACTACAAACACACTGAGCCAACTTATACTTCATAAATGGGCCAAACATCTTCAATGGAAGAAAGATATCCTCTTTAACAAACAATGCTGGAAAACTAGCTCCCCACATATCAAAAACTAAGATCAAGCCAAGTCCATTGTCATGCATTAAACTAAAAGTCAAAATGGATTAAGATGTAAACATTAAAACAGAAACCCTAAATCTTCCAGAGGAAAAATTGTTGAATTTTTTAAAGACATAGTGGAAGGAAGGGAGTTTATGGACTAAAACCAAACTACACAGGAACTTCTTCAAATAATCAACAATGTGGATCTATTTTTATTGAGAAGTTTCTGCAAGTCAAAAAAAAAAATCACCAACAAAGCAAAAAGACAACCAACAAATTGGAAATGATATCTTAATCAACGATCACTCAGATGAAGGGCTCCTTTCTAGAATATATAAAGAACTAAAACAAATCAGGACCCCAAAATTCAAAGACCCAATCCAAAAATGGAAATCTGAAGTGAATACGCACTTCTCAGAGGAAGAAATACAATTGAAAAAAGAAAAATACATGAAAAAAACTGTTCCACATAACTGGTCATCTGATAAATGCAAATTAAAACAACATTGAGATAATATCTCACACCAGAAGGAGTGGCTGTCATGAAGAAATCAATGAATAACAAATGTGAGAGCTGTGGAGATAAAGGAACCCTTATCTACTTTTGGTGGGATTGTAGATTGGAGCAACTACTATGGAAATCAGTTTGGAAATGACTCAAAAAACTAGGATTGAAAGTTCCATTCTGGGGGCCGGGGAGATAGCTCAGTAGAATAAGTTCTCGCCTGGAAAGTGCAAGGGCCTGAGTTCAATCCCCGGTTCTACAAAAAATAAAAATAAGAAAGAAAGTTCCATTCATCCCAACTATTCTACTTCTGGGTATTTACCCAAAAGAACTGAAAATGTAATACAGCAGTGACTTATGTGCACCCATGTTTATAGCAGCACACTGAGCCAACTACAGTGTGCTTATAGTTTATAGATTTGTCATGGCCAAATCTTGGAAACACCCAAAATGTGAATCACCTGAGGAATGGATAAAAATATACGGCATTTTTACACAATGAAGTAGTACTCAGCTATCCAGAAAGACAAATTTGAGGCCTTTATGGGGAAATGGATGCAACTAGAGGCTGTACTCATATGTAAAATAAATCAGAAGCACATGTGTAAATATTGTTTTGTCACCCTGGTGTAAAAACCTGAAAGAATAAATAAAATCTCAAAAGAATAATAGATATAGCAAAATGAAAAATGAAAGCAACTGAACATAAAGAACAAAAATATGGATGAGGGAAAGGGAAAACTGGCAGGAAAAAAATATTAAGGGGTAAAAATCTTGTAAGTATATATTTGAGATAGCTAAGATGATTGTAGTACTCATTTCCATCTGCTTTTTGAAAGTAGCTGATAATGTTTCAAATTTTCACATTCACTATCTCTATATGCTATTATGTACTATCTGGGCAACTATCAAAGTCAGCAGAGTGCAATACAAAAAGTACCATTAATTACTCATCTTATTCTTCTAAATGTGTAACATTTCTAATGTCTTAACAATTAGTATCCTCTCTTTAAATAATTTAAATATATATATATATATAGTAAAAAAGGAAAAGAAAAATAAAATTTATTGAAAGTAAGCATTAATGTTTAATTATTTGGCCAATTTTGCATACCTATATCTATTAATCTGAACAAGAGATTTGACAATGAAAATATGTAATATAACAACACTTTTAAATTTTTATTCTTGTTTTGAAATTCTACATTTACTGTCTCCCCTTACACTGTTTTGGTCTTTATTTCTGTTATTTTAAAAATATTTAATAAAATAAAAAACCTGAAAAAAAATAAAGAAAGAAAATATGCATTGACTTTATGATTTCAGAGATTTCTGTCCACAGTCTCCTGGCTCCAAGGCACAGACTTCAGGACAGCAGGAAATGACAAAAGAAAACTCCTAACTTCAAGGCTTCCAGAAACAAAACAAACAGAAAGAGGGACAGAGGGAAGATGTAACGTTATAGACACATGTGCAGTAGCCCATTCCTTCCTTCCTGGCTTCATCTCCTAACAGCACAATCAGCTCTGAAATCACCTACAGACTAACTGATTAATGTGGTTAATACTCCATTATCTGATCATTCTTCAAAGCCCCTCCGATAAATATACAAGCCTTCTGGGAGGCACGTTTGATTCAAACCATATCATCACCTATATGTGGAATATGAAATAAACTGATTTCATAGAAGGTGAAAGTGAATAGTGTAAAGATAAGGGAAAAATAGGGAAATGTTGATCAATGGAACTAAGTCACAGATAGAAAGGAACTTATGTTGGACTATTATATACAAGGGTCACAATAAATGACAATATTGTACCATGCATTTGAAAATGCTTGAAGAAATGATTCTGAGAGATTTTAGCAAGAAAAAATTTTATTTATGAGCAGATAAATATATCCTATTTAAACATTATATATATACATATATATATGTATATATATATGATATGTATGTATTAAATACCAGGTAAAAATAAGAAAATGAGCAATAACAAGTAAAGTAAAACAGTGACTTGAAAAGAGGAAAATTTTAAGGAAAACTACCTGAAAGCAGAAGCTAGACCTTAGAAAAGCTTCATAAAACCAAAATTCTTCTTGTCAGATTAAGGGCACAAGAGAAGAGACACCAACTGATAATACTAGACAGGAAAGAGATAACACCTTTGGTCTATTGTTTAAAAAGAAAAATAACGATATACTTTCAAACACCATATAACTGCAATTTGATAATCTGGATGAAAGCAACCAATTTCTTGAGAAAGTGTGTCTAGTGTCTACCAAACTTCCTGGGAGTGGACAATGACTTTAATAAAAACCTATTAAATTAAATCAATTATTGTTTACTTACAAAACAGGAAGCACTAATAAACATGGATCTATTAGTGACATATAAAATGTTTAAAGAAGAAATTATACATATTCTTTACTATATTTTCCAAATAAATAAACAGAAGCCAAAGAAATATTTTCAATTCATGTGCCTTAGTCTTTTGTGTCATTCTTGAGACCAATGACACAACACCAAAGTTAAAGGAGGAAAGCTTTATTTGGCTCACAGTTTGTAGAAGTTTCATTCTGTAGACGACTGGCTCCTAGCCAGGGTGGATGGCAGAGGGCCGCCACAGGAAAACAGTGCATGATCCCACAGGGTATCAAAAGCAACAAACAAGAGAGCAAAAGACTCTTTCTGTCTCTTCTATTGTATGCAGCCACTCATCGTAGGATGTGTGTAGTGCTCATAGACTTAGTCCTTGCCAGAACCACGCCAAATCAGTTACTGGACTGATATACTAATTACCCTCAATCTCAGCAGCACACGCTAGATTCAACCACCTCCTCAAAAGGTCCACCTAAGCCTGCAAGAGGCTTTGAGAGGACATCTAGACACAAAGCACAGCATCATGCTATTGTCATTGTTCTAATACCACACTGGAAGGAACATAAGGGAATAAAAGCACATTAATAGCTATCTCTCTTGAAGATTCATGTGAAGCCTTAAGGATATATTAGCAAATTGATATTTAAGAAATTAGCAAATTAAATATAGACTATAATCAGGTAATACATGGAGACAGAAAAAGCTCAATAGTTGAAAATTAATGACTGTACTCCATCACATCAACAAATTTGAGGAATAAAAATCACATGATTATAACTACGCAAATGTTAAACGCATGTGCAGGAAAATGTACACATAAAAGACTGCATTTTTTTTCCACTTATGAATTTGGTACAGGGTCTCACTACACAGTTTGGACTCATAGTGATCCTCCTGTTTGCAGCATCCCAGGGCTCCCAGGCTCAACGCGCCCCAGGGGCAGGGCTGACAGCATGTAAGACCAGGACCGAACTCTGGTCCCTGCACTTGCCAAAGCAAGCGCTTATTACATTGAGCTCTCACCAAACCTAAGACTACTTTTTTTTTTATCACTTTAACTTCATATGTCCACTTTAGGCACGTTTGCAGACAAAAAGTAGATTAGTGATATCTTTGGTCTGAAGATGAACAATGACTGGGAAATCATTGTTCACTGGCATGGAGTTTTCTTCACGGAGGATGCAATGCTCTGCAATCAGGCTGTAAAAAGATTTCAGAGACATAAATACGCTTAAAGCATGCTGTTGTACTTTAAATGAAGATACTATATGGTGTGAGAATCTTATCTGAATGAGTTCTTAAAATTTTACCTGGGAATAATATATTTCATTTAGCTATTTTAAAAACCAGAAGTTTCATTTACTACCTCTATTTTCATTTATTTCAAAGTTATATAACTATAACTTGCTTTGTGAAGTTTCATTTCAATATTCTTTCTTACGTATAGTAGTTAAGATTAACCTCCCTATTAGAGCTTGATCATTTTATTCATTTGTTAATGTTGAATGAGAAAAGATGGTAATTGTTGAATGGGGTTTTGTCTATCTATTATGATGTTTTACTCATATCATTTCCTTTGACTTTTTGTTATTTTGTTTGTTATTATTTTTACTCAATATTCTTTTAGAAAGTACATGAATTTTTAAATTTTTAAGCCATTATATAGTCAGTTCCACCTTCAAATATGAACTAGAAGACTTGGCATGGTGGTGTACCCCTATAATCTCAGCACTTGGGGACCTGAAAACAGGAGGATCACCAGGAGTCTGGTCTGTGTAGTGAGGCCCTGTAGACCCTTTACTAAATATACAAAAAAGTAGATAAAATAGAGATACTAACTGTGCTGTACCTTTTCCCCTTTAGCATGTCAAACTTTGTATCAATTTTATAGTAATTTTTTATAAACAGTGGAAATTACACCATTCAGTAAATTACATAAAAAATCAGTTTCACAAAATCACTTTGGAATGATCTTCAACAATCATATTAGCTCATTATAGATTAATTCTATCATAAATAATTATAAATAAAATGTAAAGTTATAATAATATAATCTGTTAATGATTTACAGAGACCACTATAATCTGACTTGGAAATTTATGAAACCTTTTTTATGGAAATGACAGGTCTCCACTTTGCTATGAGCACGTGAAAATTTTGAGAGAAAGCAAGTTTTGTGCCCTGAGGTGTTAGCTCCAGTAATAGACCCATCAACTCAGATCTAAAAATGTATCACAAAATAGTGTCAATCATTAAATTTGCATAAACCTACAATAAATCCTGAAGTCCAGCTGAGAACTCTCAAATGTACAGCAGAAATTCAGATTTATTATTACTGGAAACAGAGTGATTTTATTATCAGCACACAGAAAAATGTTTAGAACTTCCAATTATTTTTAGACCCATTTTATTAAAGCACCTATAGTAAAAGAATTGGTTAAAATTTTATGTCCTTGGCTACCTTGTTTGACATTTTTGCACTTAGCCTTTATGTTATATGTCACTTATGGAAAATTAATGTTACTAATTTTATTTAAAATTCTTATGTTTACTCTTATTAATTTTATAAAGAAATTTCCATATTTTTTATTTTAAGGAGCAAAGAAGATAAGCAAAAATGAAAGCAAGTTTCATAGCAGGTTAGGAGGACAGTTACAACAGTTGATATATTTTGTATTGTTTTCTTTGTAGCTGTTCAGAGTTGAAGATGTAAGTATATTGTCTGTACAATAGTACAAATACAAGTATCTTCTTTATCTAACATTTGCACAAAACTTTCTTGTTAACAAACTCAGATAAGGTGGTCCTGTAACCACCTTAACTATCTTGCTTTATACATATGTATTTTCTCTTTCATTTCCCCTTTCCCCATCACATCTTGTTTTTTCTTTTGAACAGTTTCTTCGCAATTCACAATATTTATGATACATTTTGGGTCTTATGTACTTATTCATTTTCTCACACTGGTGAAATAATACAAGTTGAGTCTGATTGATTCCACTTATCAGTGTGGTTTCAAGTTGCAGTCTTTTATCTATATCCCCAGTTTACTCTTCCTGATGGCTGACTACTCCATTATATATTTAAAAAATCATATTCTTTTTTTATCCCTTGTTCAGTTGATGTGCCTCTGGGTCATTTTCAAGATTTAGCTATTACAATTGTACAGCAATAAACATAAGTGCACATGTAACACTGCAATATGATGTTTTTAATTCTCCTGGGAAGATATCCATAAGAGAAACAGCTGGCTCAAATGGACTTTCAATTCCATGTTTTTAAAGGAATCTCCCACTGATTTCCACAGTGATTGTATTACTACATCTTTACCAGGAATGAAAAAGTGTTCCTCTTTCTCCACAGCACCTTTAGTATTTGTTATTTGTTGATTTTTTATGATGACCCTTCTTTCTGAGGTGAGAGGGATATCAATTTTTACCATTTATTTATTTGTTTATTTATTTGGTATAGGGTCTTTTTACACAGCCCAGACTCCTAGTGATCCTCTTGTCTCCTCCTCACCAGTGCTGGAATTAAGACATGTGCCACAACACCCAGTTTCTGTTTGGATGAACTACAGAGTGTTCATCCCACAATGTCAGAATACATATTCTTCTCAGTTGTGCATGCAATATTTTGAAAATAACCATCTTGTGGATCATAGAGGGTTTTAAGTTATCGCATCCATATTAACAGGCTATAGAGCAAGGAAATTGCAAATCATTGGCCAAAGAAACTGGAAATTAAAAATATCCATAAGAACTTGGAAGTTAGATAATACCCTATGAAGAAACTAATGTATCAGAGATGAAATTAAAGAAGAAATTTAAAACCATCCACAACTAAATGAAAATGCTAATGCTGATACAATATGCTGGAATTTATGCAACACAATGAAAGCACAACTAAGTGGGAAATTTTAAGTGGTGAATTCTCATGTCAGGAAAGGAGAATAATTTCAAATAATCAACCTAGTGTTGACCCAAAGTCCTAAAAAACAAAAACAAAACACAAGTCAAAGCTCAGATGAATAAGGAACTTTTAAAGATGAGAGCAGAAATTATTGCAATTGAGACTAAGAAAACAGTACAAATAATCAAAAATTAAGTTTGTCTCAGTTAGTCTTCTCTTCTTGCTGGGACAAACACCTGACACTCAAAATAAAGGAAAGATTTATTTAGCTCACAGTTACTGGAGGTTTCAGTCCATACTCAACTGACTCCAAGGCAGAGTGGCACATGGCAGAGAGCAACCTTTCATAGTGGCAGCAAAGAGCACAGAGAGCAAAGGAAGGAGTAGCAGAAACAATGCCTACAGAGAGGAAGTCTGTCTCCTTTGAGTTGCATTCAGGCTATCTGCATCCGGCTCAGGGAAGTACTCACACCCATTATTCCAGCAGCACTAGATCCATAATCACAGTCTTGATCATGAATTAATCCCAAACTCTAGAAGTCCCTGCTGCATGACCACAAGAGGCTTTGGGGGGACAACTAGACAAAAACCATGACAGAGTTAATTTTTCTAACCTTGAAAGGTTAGAAAAATTGATAAATGTTTAGACAATCATGGTTATCAAGTTTCATGGTTATCGTATATTTCAATTCTTCTTTATCATGGAGGTATCTTATTTATCCACAGATTTGGAAAGATAGTTTTACAAGTTACATCACCATATCAACAGATAAGACATTGTGTGTCCAGGGTTCCTGGTATCAGGGATCAAACTTGGATCCTTGTATTGCCAGGTAGGCATTTAAACTGCCGAGTATTACCCCAGCCCCTCAGGTTTAAACTGAATCTTTCAAGTGATCAATGATGTTGGGAATGTATTCGTATATTCATTTTCTAGTTGAATTTCTTCATTTTAGAAGTACCTATTCTTCTCTGATGCCCATTTTTGGAGTGGGTCTTTGAATTTGAGTGATTCTATTTTTACCCCCAATTCTTTATATATCCTAGATAGAGGTCCTTTGCTTATGGGACAGCTGGCAAAATTTCCCTCTGTAGATTGCCTTTTCACATTGTTTTGGATTCATTTTGTTGTGTCAAAGCTTTTTAGTAAGGTAAAATTCTTTGTGCTATTTCCTTTGTGTGTGTGTGTGTGTGTGTGTGTGTGTGTGTTTAATGGAAATGGAGCAGAAGACCTTATGCTTGCCAAGCCATGGTCTGTGTTTTGTTTATGAGCTATATATGGTTCTGGACTGGCAGACAATATTCCTCCTATAAAACTCAAAATTTTACATGTCATGATATCTTTTACAGATTACTGTTTAGAGAAAAGAATGTACGGCAAGTTGTACTTTTCATTACTAAATAAAATGAGAGAAAAATATTATTTAATGATTCACTGGTGAGATGAAACATCCAGGTTTCAAAAAAGGGACAGTAAAACTCACATATCAATAATAAACTTTTGTGAAAATAAAGAACTGAAAAGATAAATTCAAATTTTAGAAATATAATATTTTATGTAGGTGTGGTGACGTACCTCATAGTACCAGCACTTGGGAGATAGAGGGATGAAGATCACCGAGAATTTAAGGCCAACCTAGGCTACTTAGTGATTTCAAGGCCAATCAGTACTATATTGCAAGACCCTGACTCAATAGCAAATAAAGAACAAAAATAAATAAATAAATAAATAAATAACTCTACACAAATGTTACAGCTCTATAGGAAATATTAGAGAATATACTTACTGAAAGCAATATTTTCTGTAGTTTCTTTCTATTTTATTAAAGTTTCTCAAAGTAGGTTTGATGATCTTTTTGGATTTCTGTAGGATCTGTTGTGATTTCACACTTTTCATATAATTATACTAACTTGATTCTTTTCTTTCCTTTTTTTGATATGACTTTTTTTCAATCTTTCTAACATTTCAAAGAAACAACTTAATTTATTGATTTTTGTACTGTTTTCTCAGTCTCATTGCAATACTTTTTGCTCTTTAAAAGTTCCTTATTCATCTGAGTTTTGATTTGTGCTTTATTTTTGTTTGTTAGAACTTTGAGGGTCAACATTAGGTTAATTATTTGAGATTTTTCTCCTTTCCTGACATGAGAACTCATCACTTTAATTTCCCCATTTAGTTGTGCTTTCATTGCATATTGTATTAGCTTTAACGTTTTCATTTAATTGTACATAGTTTTAAATTTCTTCTTTAATTCTTTATTTGACACGTTAGTTTTTTGGTAGGGTATTATTTAATTTCCAGGTTTTTATGGGTATTTGTGGTTTCTTTTGCCACTGATTTGCAATTTCCTTGCTCTATAGCCTGCTATACTACATGAGATAATTGAAAACCCTCTATGATTCACAATAAGGCTATTCTGAAGAACATCCCATGCACAACTGAAAATAATGTGTATTCTGATATTTTGAGATGAACACTCCATAGATATCTAGTAAGTTCATTTGTTCACAGGTTTTGTTCAACTTCATATTTGTTGATTTATTTTCTAGTTGACCTAGTGGTGAAAGTGGAGTATTAAGGTCCCCAATTACAATTTTACTAGTATATGTTTAATCTTTCAAATACATTACCATTTGTTTTATATAGTTGAGTGTGCTAGCATTTGAAACATATATACTTATGATTGTTACATCTTCCTCTTGGCATTTTCTCTTAACAAGCATACAATAACCTTTCTCTTTTCTTAAATCATTGCTGGTTTGAAGTTCACATCTGGAAGAAGAGCTATTTTTGTTTTGTTCAGATTCACGTTGCATGTATTGTTTTTCTTCCTTTGACTTTCATTCTATTAATTTATTTTGGAGTTAAATGTATTTATTGTATGTAATATATTGTTAGATCTTGGTTGTTGATCCATTATTTGTATTGAAGAATTGAGATCTTTTATATTGATGGCTATGACTTACATGTATTGGCTTATTCTTGTCATATCACTTTTCTGCTGTTGATTCCTCATCTATTCCTTCAGTTTAATTGCTTGCCTTCCTAGTGACTTCTTTGTATTGGTCTTCTTGAAGTTGTGCTCTTCATTAGCTCATTCTAAAATATCTTTCAGAACATATTGTAGAGCTGTGGTTTCTTCATTATCAAGTATTTCAGTTGTTCCTTATCATGGAGGTATCTTATCTGTCCACAGATTTGGAAAAATAGTCTTACAAGTTACATAACCATTAAACAGAAACAAGGACAAAACTTGTATAAGCATCTCAATAGACTCAGAAAAATACATTTGAGTAACATAAAATATTCATTCATGACAAAAAGACCCTGGAGAAATAGGAGTAGTTGGATTTTATTTCAGTCTTATAAAAAGAATCTATGAGAAACCAATAGCTAATAATTGTCCTGGAAGATAGCTCAGCAGTATAAGCTCCTTCCTGGCAAGCACAAAGTCCTGAGCTCAATCCCCACTAACAAAGAAAAAAAATATAATTGTAATGGCTAATATTATACTAACAGATGAAAAACTGAAACTTTTCACTTAAAAGTAAGCAAAATACAAGGATGTCCACTATCATCATTGCTATTCAATGTAATTCTAGAAACATTACCCATGAAAATTAGTCTAGAGTACGAAATAAAGATAGGAAAAAAGAAGTTAATTTATTGTTATTTGAAGACAATGTTATGCTCTACAAATAACACTCCCACAACTCTACAAAAAACTTCTAGATCCAATATGCAAATTGAACCACATACCTGAATATAAAATCAACATTCAAAAATCAATAGCTTTCTTGTTCAGAAACAACAAACTCACAAAGACAGAAATTAGTGAAACCACACCTTTCATAATATTTAAAAAAATTAGGACTGAATCTAATCTAAACAGAAGAAGTAAGAAAACTTTATATTGAAAACTATACTACTTTGAGGAAGGATATCACAGAGGTTATCAGAAAATCGAAATTTATCCTTTGTTCTTGAGTAGGATGAGCCAACACTCTAAAAATTGCCACACTTCAAAAATTGCTACACAGATTCAATGCAGTCCTGATCAAAATACCAATACCATTCCCCACAGAATTACACAAAGAAATACTACAATTTATTTGGAATTTGAAGAGACCTGGAATAACATAAACGATTCTAGCCAAAAAAGGCATGTTAGGTGAAATCAGAATCCCTGACTTTAAATCATACTACAAAGCTGCTATAATAAAAAAGCATGTCCAAAACCAAATCAAATTGAAACGTCTTATACAGTGGACCCTTAACTTGTACAATCAACTCATTTCTGAAGGCTAGATGTAAATCAAGACTTTTTTCATAAAAAATAATAGAAATACCTATAGTGAATTCCCACCTTCCCAAAGAAACCCTCCTTTAATCTTATACAATAAAGGGACTGTATAATACATGTGTAATTCATTATAAATACTGATATTTTTTATTGTGTTCACCAGAATATTACTACATGGCTTCATTAAACAGAAGCAACAATTTAGTACTGTACTCAACATTCCATTTTATGCCTTTGGCTTGAAGCAAAGAGGATAAACGGAAGGTGATTAATGTTTGGAAGGAGAGTCCCTGTCCAGAAGAGCATCCGGAGTCTGATCCTGATCAGGTGTCTTTTCTTTCCTTCAGAGAGTCTGTAACCGATGAGGACCTGCTTTTGGCTCATAAGTCTCAACCCATTCAGAACTAAATTGTGCTCTAAAGTTGTCTGTTTCTATTTTATTTTTTCTTTAACATGGTTCTGTAGTATGACTTGACATTGTCATTAAGCTAATGAAGGCAATATTTTTTCATTTTAATGTCTGAGTGAGACTTCTCTCAAAATGTTTGTGTCTCTATTCATATTTTCAGGTTTTCTTTATTTCAAAATAACTTTGCTACATTGATTACTAATACTCCATTTCCTGTTCCAAAATCTGTTTCTCAGCCAGGAGCTGATAGAGTTCTGTAGATAATGCCTCTGCTTGTTCCTCTACCAGTTCTTCAACATTACAGCCTTCTACCTGCAAGCTGATTGACTGCTATGATGACAGTGTCATCAACCACAGAGGCATTGAAGGCTCAGTGAACAGTGCTTCTGCTCGCCCACGAGATTTGGGAGAATTAGCTTAATAACTCCTGAGGCTCTCAGTCAAGTTCCTCCCACCCAACACAGCTCCTGTGTTTAAGCCTATGAACTAGCAGATGATGACTAACTTTAAGAAGCTAGACATCAAGTAACTCAGGCTCCTCTACACAGCCTTCAGTTTGTCTCATCTATGACTTTAGGTCACACTTTCTTCCAAGTGGAGCTGGTGTCCTCAGAGAGATTAACCTGGGATTTCTCAACTAATTCCACACAGGAAAGGATGCCTTGATGATTCTTTTAGAGCTCTTTAAGAGTTCAATGCTTATCTGAGACCCTCTGTAAGCACCTCAAAAAGAGTTACTTGGTTACCACTGCTCATAATTAGGAGTGCCCTGAGTGATAAAACTTTGTCCTCCAGATATTTCTTAACAGTAGGACAGAAAGCCACCCTGATCCATTCAAGAAAAGTTACTTTTTTGTTAAGGTTTTTTCATTGCATCTCTACATGACCCTAGCCTACTTTCATGAATATGTTTTCTGAAAACATTAGAATTCTCAGAGTGATAAACAAAGAGAGGCTTTATCTTGAGGTCATCATTCACAATGCCACATAGCAATAAATTTAGCCTATTCTTTATAGGGTTGTGACCTGACATTTTCTTCTTTTCTTGGGTATTGTATGCTCTCCTGGGTATTTTCTTCAAAGAAAATGGCCAGGTTCATCACAACTGAAAACTTGATGAGAGGAAAAGCCATTTCTCTGTGTCATTATTTTAAAGTGGGGTATATAATTTTCAGTACTGCCTGCTTCACCATGCCTATCTACACTATGGACTGAGTTTTTGCTTTGAAATTCTGAAACTATCCTTTACCAGCACAAAATATTTCACTATTTTCACTCTTTGATAGATTATATTTTATAAGATCTGCATTTATAATCCTAACTTTTTCATAAATTATAGATTAAGATAGGCTGTAACCTACCATCTGTCTTTCATTCATCCACACCTTAGAAGCCTTTCTACCTTGCCTAAAATTACTGATTGTGACTTATTAATTTGAGAAATGCTTTAGCAACACTGGCTTCCTTGTATAAATCTTCTCTCCATAAGATTGTTGAGATAGTGGATTTTTAACGCATCTTGTATATTAGTGAGATTGCCACTCACACAAATGCCACTCATATTTCACCACTATTTCTTCTTTATTCTTCAGTTTGGTTGTTTTCTTTAACTTTTCTTTATTCTTAGGCATCTTTTCTAGTTTTTGAGGGCGTAGTACCGCTATCATTTATATGCTTTCCTGATAGTAGTAATCACACTGATTATATGAAGCATAGCCAAATGCACACCCACAAGCATGTACAGCGGGGCTCAGACAGGGGCTTTAGTTTAGTTATTACACTTTTCTGGCATTTTTCATTCTTTTAAATATATATTTTTATTCTTTTATTCATGTATTTATTTCATACAGGGTCTTGCTACCTAGCTTGGACTCAGTGATCCTCCTGTCTCAGCTGCCCCAGGGCTGAGGTTACAGGTATGCACCAATAAGCCTGGTTTTAGTGGCTGCCATAATGCACCTGGGTTCCTGGGCTGTTGCAGCATACGGTAACTGTGATTGAACCTGGGTCCTTGTGCTTGGCACTAGGTGCTTAGCCCACCGACCTGTCTCCCTAGCTCTACACGCAGGACTTTAGACATTTAAGTGTAACACAACACAATGAATATTACCAATAAACAGTTTAATGTCCATGGTTTAACTCCAACATTTTCGAACATACCAATAAGATTTTAATTACTGAGTTGAAAAAAAGCTAATATAAGATAGTGTTATAAATGAAAGCCTTATTTGTTCTTCTGACATGTAAAACATGTCAGAACATTATGTTGATTATATTTGTGTAAGCTAAAGCATTCAATAATTAAACAAAATCGGTACCTAAAGGAACAAGAAGCCAATTTTGGAAAAATTGAGATGGTATTTTGTTTTGCACTTGGAAATAAACATGAACATAAAATACTTTTTTTTGCAAAGTGTGATTTGAAAATAAATTCTATATAGAAGAAAGCTGCATACCTTATGCATTTATAATCATTTACTTAGAAACAATATGAAAAAGCAAAATATAATTGTTATTTATGATTACAAAGACATTATCCTAATATTTATAAAATTTATGCAGTTTATGAAAAATGATGTGAGATATGAATGTCCAGTGTTTAACTCCAACATTTTCACACATACCAATAAGATTTTAATTACTGAGCTGAAAAAAACTAATGTAAGATAGTATATATAGGTGATAGGTGTGGAGAGAGGCAAATAATTCTTCCAGGTGTTTGTACATCAGTATTCATCTTCTAGGGAAGTGGGAGCCTCTAGCATATTGAAGACTGAATATGGTCTCTCAGCCTTGTCGCTAAGATCCAGTGAAGACTACAATTTGATGCTTACTTGTTTTTATTCAAGTCCCCACAGAGTTTACATAAGGCCAGGGAGCAAAGCTCATAAAATTCAGCCCTAGGGCTGGGGACATGGTTCAGTGGAATAAGTGCTTCCCTGGCAAGCACAAGGGCCTGAGTTCAAT
>NDGN011469398.1:0-14156 GCA_002564285.1 Tympanoctomys barrerae | reverse complement strand
ATATATATATATATATATATTTAAATGTACACAAATACAAACATACATATATATGTACATATGCTTTTGTACTTCAGCCCATTTGAGGATTTAGAATTGTGTAAAGCAGTATTATCAATATTGGTATGTGTCTGCTTTGATTTGCTATTTGACTTAGTTTCTGGAATAAGTTTTCTTGAGAAAGAAGAAATGCCTGTAGGAGGTCAGGCACGGAGGTCAATGAGGCTGTGAAGGTCATTTCATATCTCAGAGATTTCCATCAGGACTCACAGAAATACCCATGATGTCAAATATTCTGATAAAAGAGGTTTATGAAATATGCTTAAGAGTAGCTAGTGGTCCTTTCTACCATGTGGTTATCATTAAAGTGCTATTTACTTGTGTGAAATGTGAAGGTTAACTTTTTCCCTTAGGTATTTTTTTGGATTGGTTAACTTCATAATCATTAAGCAATTAACATTAGAGTAGCCTGGTATTGACAGAAGCAGATCCATAACATCTGAGAAGTGCATGTTATTATAAACATCGCTAAAATTAAATCAAGCACTATTAAAGCTTGTTTATAGAGGCAAAGTGAGTGGTAGGCTCTTCAGGTCCTCAGAGAAAAGACTTAGCACTTTGACTAAGTTCTCTGCCTTTGGAGAATATCTGTCTACTAAAGATAATCTTAAATACATGTGTATTTCTCACATGTAAACTCTGTGATCAATACAAAATTATTCATCAGACCATGCTCAATTATGAAAAAGGATCTTTTCCAGTACCCAACTTTAATCATCCACTAGAGAATTCTGAAATTTAAAGGTAAATCTTCATAGGCCACAAAACTCTGTGAAATGACTATGCAGACTTCAGAAATATGTGGCAAAGTACACACACATATAGAAATAATTTTGCATTTTAGAAGCAACTGTCAGAATGCCTGACTGGTGGAACAGCCATTCAGTGACAAAAAAGGGTTTGCATATAAGTGGATCGTTTGTGAATGTTTAACATGGATAAGAATGATAATTATTAAGATTTTTCTCTGCTAACATTGCCATTAGTAGTTTCCATATATGAGTTAGTGAAAACATTCCCATCTTTTGAGGATGTTATTGTTATCCTTAGTTTACAGAACTAAAGCACAGAATTTGAAAATCTTGTTTAGAGAATTAGTCACCTCCTCTTGTTCTATCTTTAAACTTCGGGCTCTTCCAAGCACCCAAGTTATCTTCATTAATGCTCTTTTTGGTTTAACAAGGTGAACCAGGCATACGTGTTGACACACAAGCGTACTCTCAGAATTCAAGAGACTGAGGCAGAAGGATCACCTGAGTTTGGGGCCAGCATGGGCTGCACAGTAAGACCTTGTTTCAAGAAAACAACAACAACAACAACAAAAACTAAACTAAACCAAAACCAAAAAAGAAAAAAAGAAACTTTCCTAATTTGTACATCTGTGTTAAAACATAAGTTATTAGAGGCTGGGCAATTTCTGAAGTACCTCTCACAGGGCCCCAGGAAACTCGCTAAGAAACAATGGCTGGATAAATTGATGCTATCAACAGTAACCACATGGTCTGATAGTCACTGTTGTTCTCCAAATGGAACTGTATTTGTTTATTTTGTCCTAATATTTGTAAATATCAAGGAAATTTGGCAAAACACCTTACTATTAAATTAATTATATACATTCTCAGTGGAAAGTGGTTATTGGCAATGAATAGTACAACAGATTCTTAAAGATTTGGTGACTATATTGAAAAAATATACATATAGATTTTAATCATACTAAATTTTGTTCACTCTCCTACATAAAGATAGCAAGTGATGAGTGTAAAGTTAACCAGAGAAAGGTTTAGTTAGGCTCAAACTTTGAACTAATTTTACATGTACTAAAATCCTTTAGTCATTGTGGTGGTTGACATTATGTCAACTTGAGATGTGGGAAACTTGGCTGGACTAGAGTGACTCAGCACAAATAGAGTATATAAAAGGGCTGAGGAAGGCTTCTGCACACCCCACTTCCTTGTAGGACTTCTGAACTTCACAGTGCCACTTCCTTGGAGGAGCTTGATTAATGGAGTTGTGCCACTTCAGAGAAGCTTGGATCTTTGCAGCAGTGACCCCACTTTCTTGGAGGACCTCTGGTCTTCATAGTGCATGCAGAAGGAAAAGAGAGGCTTGATAGATGCTGCAGCTGCTGCTCCTCCTCTGCTCTTCATTGTTTTCTGCCACCATGGACTACTGCCATCTGTCTTGGAGCCAGCAGAGTATGGACTGAAACCTCCACCAACTGTGAGCTAAATAAACCTTTCCTTTCTTAAGTTTAGTTGTTGGCATTTTGCCCCAGAAATGAGTAAAAAGTAACTGAGACAGTCATCTTAGAAAAATTTAACCAGGTTTTTGGTCAAAAGGAGCTGAAAAAAAAATCCAAGATGTGGAGAACCAATGAAGACATAAAGATCACAACAGAGATTGAACAGGAGTAATTATATAATAAAGTTGTATCTATAGACAAAGCAGAACAAACATTTAACTGAAAGGGAAATGGTAGTGGTTGAATTAAGATTTGTGAATATAAGGATGGAGAGGCCACCAAAAATTTGGGGCACTACAAAGTTTGATTAAGTCAACTAAATTTATAGCTCATCAATGCTTCTTGATAAGTTAAAGTAACATTCAAGATAATAAAGAACTGATAATATAATGATATAATCACTGTTGCTAATGTTTTCTCAGTTACTGAGACTTGAATATGAGCTTTTAAATAATTTTCCTGTATGGTTGTGAATTCCAATATGACAATAATGAGAAACCTTCCAGTTCTGAAGCAAAGGGTTTAAAATTAAGAATAAAATCAATATTAAAGAGGCCCTATTGGAGTAAAAGATGGGAGTTTGCTATCCAGTGGTAGGACAGAAAGAAGGCTAGAGGAAAAAAAAAAGAAATACAGTTTATTAAAAATGTGAACTTTATGTCTTGACCATGACCCTGTTGCTCTCCAAATCAATTGGGGGTCAGGCATAACGGCTATGTAGAAAACATTTTCCTCAAGTATTATGCATGAGACTGAGACAAAGGAGTCACAAAAAATAAGAAAAGAAGGTTACTGTGAGGACAAAATTACAAGAAAATAATAGGTTTTTTAATGGTAGAAGAAGTCGAAGTCTAGCTTTTCTTGCTCAGTGGTAAAAAGTCATGATTCCTAGTTTAGTTTCCTGGTGTGGCTGCCACAAAACACTACACACAGTATTTGTAGCTGAAGTCCAAAACCAAAGTGTTGACAAGGTTGGTAGACGCCACATCATGACCTCCCCTGGTCACCTGCTAAGATCCTATTTCCCAATAAGTCTACCCTCACAGGTACAGAGGATGAAGACTTCAACACCTTTATGGGAGGCACAACTAAACCCATCAGAGTGATTGCTTCTTACTTGATTCCATGTCAGTTTCTACCATTAACAACTCATTGTCTTAGGACATGCTGGGAAAAGTTATGGGACTAATGTGGGCTGCAGAATATTTGGCCTCCAGGCCCAGGCTAACAGGTGAGCAGAGGAAGAAGAGCCACAGCAACCAAAGATATCAGCATAAAATACCATCAAAGTGTGTACAAGGCACAAGAATGTCAGAGTAGGATGGGGTGGTACAAGTTTTATAAACTCTAGGCCTTGTAGAGCAAACAGCAGTCAGAGTTTTCTATCTAAATGATTTTATGTGACTTCCACCTCTCAGAGCAAGGATTTTGAAGACACAGTACTTACAAAATCTTTGCATATCCCCTATATCCAAGAAACTATGTCATTGTGGAAAGAAGACTGGCTTTGAGGAGTGCAGGAAGAGTTCAAACCCATTTCTACCATTTTTGTTTGAACAACCTTAGGAAGCTTGGTACCGTGGCACTTTCTTTCTCTTTTTTCCTTTTCTGGTAGGCAGATAAAGGTACCCTGTATAACACACTAAATGGTTATTACTTTTCATACCTATTTCAATATCAAAGTAAAAATAAAGACAGCTGATGGTACCATCCTCACATTGGCTGGTCTAGTGAAATTCAAGCCCTTGGAGGTGGCTTGCAGCTTGAATAATAGAACTAAATAAATTCACTTTATCTCCTCCTTTTCTCTCCTCTCCCATGCTCTGCCTCCATTTTATAATTTATTTTTTGATAGTGACATGATATTTGCATGCAGTTATGATGTTTAACCTGATGTTTTGATTCATATATGTACTGGACAGTGGTCAGCTCATGGTAATTAGCATATCATTACCTTAAACTTTTATCATTTGTTTATGGTGAGCATGTTCAAAATTTTTTCTGTAAATACCTTGAGATACAGAACACAAAACTATTGTTAATCATACTTACCTTGTCATGCCACAAATCCCCTTTATTATTTTTACACTTGATTTAAAAAATTTTTATTAGTACACATTTGCAGCACATGAAGTTTTCTTTCATCTTAAAGAGTAGAATCACCTTGCGTTTTTTTTATTCCTCTTCTTCCTACTCACCTCTCTATGTCTCTAGATCCTCTTTTCCCATTTTCATTGTTATTATTATTATTATTTAAATTCCTATTTATGACAAAATATTCTTTCAGTTAGAGGGTCATTCAAATGTCAGAGAGAGCCAAAGCAGACAAAAAGTAAAGGGAAATGGAGGAGCTGCAACACCTTACTATCCAAGCATAAAAGACAGCTTTCGTGGCCCTGCCTGAGATGCATCCTAGAGAGAACTCTCACATCCTCATGCATCTATTGAGCTTAACCTCCCATCACTCAACACCATCTGGACATAACCCATCTGTAATCTGTAGGACCTGTATGCTAATCAATTAATTGAGGCAAAATTTCAGGGCATATGGGAAGTCTTATTTGTGTCTGGCTGTCTCTCCAAAGCCTCATGGAGTCATGGAGGAATCTAGAATGTGTAATTGAGTCATGGTTCAATACTGGGAATAAGGGTGTGAGTGCTACACCCATATTAGGGGGGGTAGGTTGCAAGCACTATAAGGGACAGAAAGAAGCTAGTCCCTCTGCTGCCATGTACTGTTGCCCCTCTGCTATGTGCCACCCTGACTTGGAACCAGATGATTACAGGCTGATAGCTCTACAACCTGTGAACTAAATCAACCATTCCTTTTTAAATTTTGGCTGTTGGGTATTTTGTCTCAGTAATGAGTAAAGTAACTAAGATACTTACCTGGAGGAATTTTAACATGAAGTCTAACCTATCACTATCTCTGTTTTCACTGTTCTTGCTCTTTGTGCATAAGCTCCAAACATAATCTCCCCAGGCAGAATTACCGGCAGGAGAAATGTGAAGGAAAACCCACCCATGTTTTATGACTGCCTCCATTTACTGAATGCCTACTTATATTCAAGAACACATGTCCATCGTTGGGATTCTCCTTTGGGCACTGCAGTTAATTTGATGAAAGGGAACAATAATCTTTTGGTTTCTAATTCATGTTCAGAAATTTTTATCACAGCAGAAGGCCAGCTTTTCAACACAACTACTCTAAGGACCACATGTCCTACTTGTGCATGTGGGGAGATAATAGTAATGTTGAGAGACATGAAGTTTCCACTGTTATGGGGGAGCAGAGCCATTGAAGTAACCATTACCTGTTCACCTGTACAGAACAGCCTCCCACATGATCCACACGTGGCTCCAGGTCTATGTAAGCCCACTCAACTAGTTCCATTATGCTAAAAGTTAAATACTCAGATAAAGACTTTGACCTCTGCAAGTCAGTAATCAAAGGCCATTTCATTTTCAGTAATGAAATGGGCAAAAAAACCCCATCTTCTATAACTCAGCTTTGAAATTTCTAAGCAAGTTCTCATGATTTGATTTCATATGTGGATACAGGCCATATCGTTATATTTGCCATTCATGCAATAACAACAATATGCTAATCTTGAGATACCTTAAATTCCAGCAAGACTCCTGTTCAGTGGAGTCACCATGTAAGTTTGCGGGCAAATGGGAATCATCAGAAAGACGAGACTACAGGATAAAGGTGTGATGGTCATAGGAATTAATTAGCTAGTTTTAGTTGCCATCAGTCTGCATATACTTTTTAAAAACATGAGCCACACTTGTGGCTGTATGATCCCTAGCGCTCTGGATTGGGAATTCCAGTCTAAAGCCGACTCTATACTTTGCTTCAGATGACATAAGACAGCTTCTCTTAGTAAAAGAACAACAACCACAAATAGAAGGAAGTTTAATTTTATGTTCTGACTTTGGTAATTCAGAGACTTGCATCGGCTGTCTCTCCAGAAGGCTGGGGTTTTGTAAGCAAATACACTATTTTGCAATTTTGACAGGAGAGCACTTTCTGGCCATTAAAGAAGCAAGGGAAAAGAACTCTCGTTTAAAGATGCTGGAGTTAAACTGAGATCATTTTGAGAGAGGCTCTGAAGCCAAAATGCTTAACAATATTTTCCAGCTTGCAACAACCTATAAAAAAAGCACATGTGCTGCAATAAAACAGAACAAGCAGCCATGAAAGGAGCATAAAGAGAGACAGACGGACTGCTGTCCAACTTTCACAGAGAGCCCTGGAACATAAAATTTTGAGTGTTCCTGGCACAGCATGTCAGGCTTTTTCCCACTGGAAGTCATGCTCACTAGAGCCATTTGCAGCAGCGCCCTTGCTACAGATTCCACCCGCGACTCCCCAGTGCAATGAAAAGAGTGATAGAGCTTCACAGAAATTGGTGAAATTAAAGAAAAGGCCTTTTATATATCTGCCATCTTCAAGGACTTCCCTGAAGGATCATGGGAAAAAGATGCCCATCATGGGGCTGTGGGTTATCCAAGGGTTAAGATGGCCTTGCTGCCTGGTATGCTCTGGGGTCCCAAACTCTGGGTTTGGAATTTGACTTGAACATTAACTCTGAAAGCTCTTTACTCTCTCTCTCTCTAAGCCTCAAGACCTAAAATGCTAAAACAGGACTTCTAATGGCCTGGGATCAATGTCAGGAGGCTGCTGAAAAGATTAGGAATGATGTATGTTCAATGCTCTGTGGTTGATCCATGTGTGCGATGGTGGTAGTTTTAATCCATGATTTAATCCCTCTTTTTCTCATCATTTCCCATATTCTAAGATTATAGATATTCCATGCTTAAAATGTTAAGGCAGAATTCAAAGACAAGGGTATGCACATGTAGAAGGTAAGTTCACTTATCTCCTGAAAAGAATTGTTCTTCAAGTTGTAGAGAACAGACTTTCTGAAAATTGACCAGGTCTATCTCTCTGAGGTGTATGTGGTCATATCAATAATCAAATATTCCAATCTGCTCTGGGTATGGTAGCACACATCTGTAATCCAAACACTTGGGAGGCTGAGACAGGAGGATCTCTGTGGGTTCAAGGCCAGCTTGGGCCACATAAATGAGTTCAAGTTTAGACTGCACTACATAGTGAGACCCTGCCTCGAAAATAAAATCCGAAAACCAAATACTCTATGCTGAAAAATTACAGAGACCATCTAGGATACAAACAAGAATGGTGGGCTGTCTACTAATGACATGGATAGCCGGAGAGAATCTCATGGAGTTGCAAGCCCCTTGGATATGATGTGCATTCACACCTGAATAGTACACATTTTCCTTCTGACTTTTACCCCCAATTAATAGATTTAAATATGATCATTATAAAAGGCTACCCTCTAAATAAAAAAATTATTGTCTAGTATATAACACAAGTTTAGCGAGGATAAATGCCCATATGCCAGACATAAAGGTATGTCTTTTTATATGTGACAAAGAGGATACTGTAGAAAAGGCCAATGTGCAGAGATCAGGCTCTGAGTGAGGAGGTCAAGAGTGGATGGAGCAAGAAGAAGAAGGAAGGAGGCTAAGGAGGTGCACCATCTGCAGCTGCTCTGGAAATCCTTCTCACTGGCTTTGAGGTAGAAAGTTCTTGAGTCTTTACAATTACCTGGTACTGACAGAACCTCATTACCAAGGCAGGAAAATTTATTCATCTTGCCTGAGCTGCAGAATACAGATGTGTATAGATTATGAAAGAAAGATTAGCACACCTCATAGTTCGGCAACATGAATCATGGAGTTGCTGTCCGACAGGTCTGTTCTCTTTTTGTTCCTTATTTGCCAGTTTTCCCGCCCTCTCTGTGTTGTTAGTTAAGAACTTATGACATGTTGCCACTTCTGTAACTAATTTCAGCACAAGAAGTTGTCTGTGGGTAACTTTTAAGACTTCACCCTTCCAAGATCTTTCTAAGACACATGCTTTAATAAAGACAATTCCCTTCATGAGTGCCAACGAATAGATTACATCTCAACAGTGGCTCTGTTAATGAATTTCATCTGAACAGCTTTTGTGTGCTTGGACTATATCAAGGAATAATAAAACAAGGTAACAGGCCTTCAAGTAAGCCAAGTTTGAAGTATGCAGCCTGAACTTTCTGCATCAGTTCCTTTTTCTGCCCCTTTCAACTCCCATTCAGGGATCAGTTACTCAGCACCTCTTCGGCAAGGCCTTCTGAAAAAATTACCATCAGTCCTTTAAACTTTCTCTCTTTTTTCAACCATCAAACCCTTTCTTTCCAAAGGCTGCGATATATGTAGCTGTTAATATTTGACTATTTTTGGTCCCTCCAAAATGCAATTGCGTGATGGTTCAACCTTATAGTAATAATAGCATCTTGTCCATTATGAGTATTTCTAAAAGGAAAAAGGTTGCCTCATATTTAGAGCCCAAAAGAACCTCAGATGTGATTTAGTCCACTTTGATCAGTTTGCAAACTGGCCACAGTCTTTTCCATAGGAGAGGGAATTAGAGGAGCTAAAATTACCAGTTAAAAAGCCTGGCTTAGATTTGCAATGATTTGACTCTTGTCTTATGTTCATAAATCCATAGCAGGGACCACCAAAATTTTTGTATGCAGGAAAAGAGTGAATATTTATGATCAATGGCCATAAAGTTATTGTAACACAAAAATAGTTCTAGACAACATATAAACAAATCAGCATGGCTGCATTCCAACAAAACTTTATCAAACAGATGGAAGGGTTGGATTTGGCCTACAGGCTAGAATTTACCAAGATCTGCTCTGCAGAATTCTTAAACCTAAAGGTATATGCAAGCAGATGGGTGAGAGATTTGTATATTAACAACCTGCTCAAGTGTTCAGTGATGCGGGTCAGCATAAAGATTTCAGCCACCACTCCATCTACTGTACTCTGCATTTTCCTTAAGTTAGTTGCTATAGGAGTCCAATGTTGCTGGGATTTGCTGTTTGGTACCTTGCAACTAATGGCTGTCTAAACATTTCTAATATGTTAGATTTTCTCACCTAGAATGGGAATCCTACCCATGTCTTAACTCCTTCATTATATCTACAAAAACATACTTCTAACATAAGAAATTAAACCTATTAGAATATGCTAGTTACCAAGCTAGCTGAACTATGGAATTGAATACCCATGTTCTTGGGTGACTTGTAACACTTTTACCAGTCATTTAAACCCCTTTATGTTGAATAAAAGTAACTTTATTATGTCAATTGCATATTGGGTGTTTGGATCAGTGAGATAATTTACATAGTGACCCTGTTTTGTTTTTGATAATGAAGAAGTCATTTCAGCTGTTTCTACTTTAATTTGAAACTTGAAAATATTGGAACAGCCCATTAACAAATTTTAAAGACTTAGTTATTCTATACTTAGGCCAGATAGCCAAAACAAAGAAGGGAGGATTATAGCCAGGTAATTTCAAGAAGGGAAACAAGACAGTAGTTATCAGGCTTGATATTTCTGTGATGGTAATAAGCATTTCATTAATGAAAGTTCATCTATGCAGCCATCTCCTACCAGGCTTGAGGGCATTCTATCAATTGATAAGGGGTTTTATTTAGATGGAACAGGCTCCCTTTTCCCAGTGAGCTAAGGATACAGGAGAGGAGAGAAGTTAAGGGACACAGAACACAATACAGGAATATGAGGGCAGTACCCGAGAAAGATAAACATTTTATGTGCCCAACTATTGGGCGCAGGAACTCTTCCAGAAGCAGCAGTATGTGAAACATCACTAGCAAAGGCCATGCAGAGCTCTGGGTGGGCTATGAGCTGGGAGAAGGCGGAGAAGGCAGAAAACACACTGTGCCTTCCTGTCAGCCCCCCTGAGTCAGGAATACTTTTCATCTCCAGGTGCTAAACCACATCAACTGTCTCTACACGATGGAAGCTCTCATGGGCTACCACAGCTTGTCTTGAAAGAGAGGGGACATTTTCCTTTGTTAAATCACACAGTACCAATGCCTGCAACAGATAAGTCATATTTGTACTGAAGAATTCTCTTATTATTTCTATGTTACAGTAATTTCTGTGCACAGTTTAAGAGATCTTGGGTAAGAAGCAGCTTAGCACAGAATTCAAAGTGGCCCAGGACAGGATAAATGCACAATGTGACATGAGTTGACTCCCTGAGGAGTTGAGAACAACTGTAGATATCATCTGCACACAGAACATAGGAGGAGATTTCACATCTAATATCAGTAATGATTTTCATGGAGTAATCTCCTAATTCAAAGCTCACATCATTTATCAAATGACCAATTTCTTCAGCTACATGAGACATGTGGCTGGTTAGCTATTATACTTGCAAAGGAGGAAAGGGGCTTACAAGATACCAAATTCTGAAGCTCACCATTTGCTTGGTTTAAGTCGCATTTCTTCCTATAGGACTAAAGGTAGAATTCTAGATCAAGAGAAAGCAACATAAACAGAATGAGAACTTGCCCTGGATGTTAACCATCCTGTTTTCCTAGGCCATTAAGCCAGTCAATCAAAAGAGGCAACTCCAGGTGGACTTACTTGCTGGCGATGGAGTGCTGCAGCCACTTGGAGGAGGGTGGCCATGGAGCCCATGCAGGGGAGGCAGGGAAAGCCCTCCGATGACGGGAGGAAAGAGCAATGGATAGGGCGTGGCTGGATAGTGAGTCATGTGTCCATTCACGGCTGGAACAGGGCATGCGTGGCTGCTGGTGGTCATGCTTTGGGCCTCACAGAAGGCAGGGTGCTCTGGGGCAGGAGCACATCCCTTAGGGTCTTGAACCAAGTGCGTAGGGTAAACACAAGCCAGGCGTTCGGGAGGAGCTGTGGTCTGGGCCAAAGCAAGACAGTTCAACTGGCGACCTGGCTTCTTCCCAGCCCGTGTTCTCTATCTCTCATTTTGCTACCCTGATGACTGGAAAGATGCTTCTTGCATTCAGCCTCTCAGTTTAAGACTTGGGAGACCCCAGGACCTTCACATTCCAGGCTTGTGAATTCTGTAAGAAAAATATACATATAGATCACAAATCGAACTGTTTCTCTGTTTATCAAGATATGCAAAGAACTGACATTAATTCAGGTCTCCAAATCCTTATTGTTCCCTTATATTACTTTGCAGTGTTACATTTCTCAAATTCTTACATTCTAGTATAGGATGAAATTTGCACACAACTTGAAAATAACTAACCATCCTGTTTTAAGGAGCAGAACTCCCAGGAGACCACTCAACCTGCTAAAACGTTCTCTGTGGCTCTTAAACAGCCTGACACATGACATGTGGGAGCATTTGTTTTTGTCTGTCTCCCCCATTAGCATCCCTTCACCAGAAAGGCACAGTGTTTCTCTGTTTTGTTAGCAGTTATGCTTCAAACTCTTATAAAAGCAATAAATATTTGTTGAATGAAAGAAATTTTGTTTTTTTAAAGGGAAATAAATCATGTAGTGCTGTCCTAAACTATGTACTTTCAAGATGGTACATATTTTTATATGAATAACTTTGAATTCTATGCTGGTCATTTGGAATGATATATTGAATGTGAAAAATATAATTATGGGAGAAAACTACTATATAACTTAATTAAAGATAACAGAAACACAGTAAAATATTTTGAATCAGTTCCTATGTCAACATAGTCATATTTCTTACAAGAGCGCTATCCATCAGTTGATCTACACAGCGATCACTGAGCCATGGAACTCTGTCAAATGAGCCATGCATCCATCAGATCTAGACTTGTTACATATTAGATGAGATATACAACATGGAAAGCTAAACAGGTCCCTGGTCACACGAAGTTTCTAGTTTTAACAACTCCTTGGGGTTACAGCCTTAAGGAAGGCTAAACTCATCCACCACAAAGGCTATTGTGCAGATGTTCAACATGTAGGATTCCTGCACAATGGGAAACAAGAAGCCTGAAATAGACCCTCAGGTGGGCTGATTGTGGAGTTCATATACTCATCCAGCTTTAGTAACCATTACACAGTAGGAGCTCCCAAACTCTGGGGCCCATTGAATGGCAAGCTCTGAATGTCAACGCTGGTGGCTCTGAAGAAGAGCACTATATCAAGCCCTGCACAGAACAACTAAGAACAGGATTCTATGGCCAGACTGTCTAAAATCATATGACACAGATCATAATTTTGTACCTTGGAAATTATCTCACTTTTCAATCGATCAATTTTGTTTTTCCTGTAAACTAGAGATAATTAGAGAATTTACTTCACATGTTGACTGTGAGAATTAAATGTGGTAATATTATGGAAGAACCATGTCTGGTAGAAAGACTAGATAAAATTGCTATTAATGCATGTACTATTTTAATCAATGCTATGCTTCTAAGAGCAAGCTTGCTGGAAAAGCATGTAGCTTTAGAGGTGGAATAGAAAGGAAACCTTGTTATAGTGGTCCGAGGAAAAGAAGTAAAACTTATTTTATATATGTGAAGAAGTAAAGTTGGGATATGAGTAAAGGGAGAACACCAACCACCCTTTAAAGTTTATTTATTCTTACCAACCACCCTTTAAGGTTTATTTATTCTCAGTTTGTTCAATGAGTCAGTTTGGTTATGATACCCCTAAAATATCCTAATTATTAATAACTTACATTATTGTTTACTAGTGGTCAGCTATACTACTTACAAAACTCTAAGTTCTAGCCCTTAGAAGAATCTTATAGCACAGCTCTTATCATCCTTATTTTCCAGAAAAGAAAACTATACTTTGGTGAGTTTCAACAGCCTTCCTCAATGTCATACAGTCAGCCTGTGACTGGATTAGCACTTGCCTGTGGGTCTGAAGGCTTCACCACCTGCACTTCTTCCTTGCCCAAGGCTGGACTTACATGTATTCACATGCCTAGGCAATCACTGCTACAGCCTACAGACAGAAAAACTTCACGAGCAGTTGCGACATTAGCCTCTGTCCTCACTTAGTGATGTTGGCCCAATGGCCTGAATCTCTGGTCTATGAATATTAAAAATGCACACTGTCAATCGTAGACATGTGGTCCCAAGCTCCCTGGAACTCCACTGAACCTTATAAAGGAGATCACATTCCCAGTTGGCTTATGTAATACAGTAACTTGGAAAGTGATGTTCCACCCAAAATACCAATGCCCTTTCCAAACTTGCCAACCACAACTCACTTCTCTGATAGACAGAAAGTTAATGGATTGTGTATTCATTTTTATCTCAGAGGTAAATGCTTTTGGTGCTTTTTTTTCCTAAAAAGCATACAGCATTCAACATCATTAATAGTTTTATTTTGCAGTTTGTAGCAAATTAATTAGAAAATAAACAATGCCATTTAGTCTATACTGCATTTCCACTCAATTTGATTTTTAAATCACACACGAAGCCAGCATTGTTATAAATGGTCTTTTCTATCTCCATTTGACAAACTACCTCATTAACTGGAGGAGCTGACAATTCAGCAAACCCACCCCCTCAGGGCACAATTCTCAGATTTTTAAAGCTGTTTGTTTGTTTTGTTTTTTAGCCAACCAGGGACTATTTCTATCCTCAATAATCCTTCTTTTTCTATTCTTTCAAATACTAGAGACTGTCAGCATCTTGCTTGCTTGGTTGAAAGGCTTGGTATCATGCCTAGGATCTTAAAAAAATAAAATTAAAACAACAAAATACTACTCATACTGATAATAGACAAAGAAAAAAAAATCAATGTGTCGGGAAAGTCCCGTGACATCAGTAGAAAATTGTCTAAGCAGCCACTGAGTCTGTGCTCACATATGTGACTGATTAAAGCTATTTCTGGAAGCAGAGAATTTCCTTTGTTTCAGGCTTTTAGAAACAAAGATGGTCATTGGTGTTAGCAGGGCTCTTTTTTTTTTTTTTTT
>NDGN011469389.1:0-15696 GCA_002564285.1 Tympanoctomys barrerae | reverse complement strand
CAGTGTCCTGTTATGAATATATAATCATACCTCACTGATGCAAGGATGCAGCAGGGTGATACGAACTGGTAGGGGAATGGATACAAACATGATGTGAAATAGATTATGTTTTTCTGTGGTACTTAAAGGACTACATACAGTGATAAAATTCTACAAATAGCATCCACGTTGACCAACATATTCAGGGACTGTGGTGCTATTTGACGTGGGGATTGTCCATGTTTTTATATTAGTGGAAAATGATACTAATCCAAAACAGTTTGTCAAGAATGGAACACGCTGAAAATCAAAGAGGCAAAGAAATGGTAGGCTGTTTACTTTATAATAATAAAAAAAAGATATGCGAAAGTGTTGAATTGTGGCAGAGGCTCAAATAAACCATAACAAATCTCAGGGGCTGAACGCTGATTCAAAATAAATGGAGGTAATTAACAGATTCGAGATCTGCAAGCAACAGGTAATTGGATTATCAGTGGATAATTTGTTTCCGTGGAAGTTTTTACTATCTGCACATCTGCAATATTTCATTCCAGTCATTTTGTTTTCTGAAAGAATGTCCTTAAGACTCAGTTAATCCCCCATATGATCTCTGTAATGAAGTTATTTTAAAGAGATGGGCTCTGCATTTTTATCCTCAAACAACATCCAAAGCTCTCATTTTAATTAAAAATGACACTTTATTTCCTCTGCTTCAGTTCTGTTTCTTATTTTTTGGTTTTGAGAAGAATATTGTTTACATTCTCCAGGGAGTATAAACTCAACTTTAATAACTTTGATATTTTAAAATTTGACCACTAATTTATGTCTTTCTGCTAGTCAAGACAATTTAACATTTTACATTTCAAATATGTTTTCATCAGATATAACCCATGGTAACTATTAAAGTTAAGGATATGCAATATAGGCTTACAAATTAGGTGTAGGTATACAGCAGCACTGGGATACAGCTTTGTTTCTTCCCCTAAGGCTCATGGGAAAATAGTTTTCTCTGATGAAGAAAATTAGTTCATAGATTTTTTTTTTTTTTCTGGTGGAACCGGGGATTGAACTCATGCCCTTGTGCTTAACCAGGGAAATGCGTATTCCACTGAGCCATCTCCCCGGCCCCAGTTCATAGATTTTAACACTACTGAAAACATTTGTTTTAATACTTAAATAGTCTAAAATATGTTCTAAATATCGAAACAAAATATACATAATAAATTGAAGATAATTAACTCATTAGTGTCTAAGACATGGAAACTGGAAATGACTTTTGTGATTGGACTTTTAGGAGTCATAGAGAGAAATACCATGTAGTATTCTAGGTCTCAGTTCTCAGACCCATATTTTCTTAAGGAGCCCCTTCTTTGGCTTCTTTTCCGACTTGCTGCTTAAATGCTGTGTAATATTCCATTAAATTACCAAACAGTTTGCCTCAGTGTCTTAAACTATAAACTGAAGGGAAATGTTAGTTATTACTTTTTATGAATTTAGTACAAGGTCTACAGGGTGTTAAAGGTTTCACTACACAGATCAGACTCATAGTGATTCTCTTGTTTACAGCTTCCCAAGTACTGGGATTCCAGGCATGTGCCAACACATCCCAGTCTCAGTCACCACTGGGGGCAGGGCCAGCATGGCACTTGGGGATCCAGCTGGGCTGCTGTGCTCTGCCTAAGCAGAGCACTTTAGTATGCTGAGCTATCTGGCTGGCCCTAGATTTTTAAATCCTAGTTACACAAATGATTGAAAGAGTGATGAAATTAATAGAATACATCATCTGAAATGTGATGTTATAGGTCATATCTACATGTCCAGAAGGCCTTATGTGCACATAGATGGGACTTTTGTGAATGACTAGATCCTAGCTGTGTTTGTATACTATGTTAGACTGATTAGTGTAGCTTAGTTCTGGGTGTGAGTGATGGATTTGCTGAAGAGTAAAGACCCAGCTTGGGTGTAGGTGTCACCAACCAAACCAGTTTGTAGACTTGGTGGATGAAGAAAGAAGATTCACTGATTCCCCAGGTTCTTTCTCTTCTGGCAGGCCCCTCTGCTACACTGCCCTGCCTTGGAGCCAGCCAGCCATGGACTGAAACCTCTACAGACCTCAAAAACAAAACAAAACAAAACAAAACAAAACAAAACAAAACCTCACTTGTTCCAATACTGGGTGTCAAGTATTTTATCCAAGCAATAAGAAATCAATTAAGACACAAAAGAAGCACTATCTGGTGTACAGTCATTGTGGGGAGCAGTTGAGACACAGCTGAGCCAAGGTTTTCACATTTCTTGGGACTAGAGCTAAGACTGTCTCAAGATCGTGGAATGCCAGAGGCAGACCATATCAACAAATTGTCTAGCTCAGTTGCATATCAACAGGTTTCTGGCCTTGGTGTTGTTCCCTCTAGGCTACAGCACAGATAGCCGTGAGAAAGTTTTTGCTATCACTGTTCTTAGTAAAATGCCAATAACTTGTACTTTGGACCCCATTGCGTGTATTTCTCTTTCTTTTCTTTGTATGAATAAGGTCACTGGGGACTAGGACATTGTCACTACATCTCCATCAGAGATGTCAGGTCCCTTCCAGTCCCAGCTTTCCTTTCATGTGTCTTTTTAATCACCCACCACCTCCTCTGAGGACCCCACTCCCAATGGAACATGCAGGAGGTGACACCCAAATGTCTGAGCACGGGGACACTCAGCAAATGTGAGGAGAGACTCCAGGAGTGTGTGCGACAGGACTAAGGTATGGGGTGCATTGAGTAATCACTGAGTGTAAAACAATGAGGAATTCAGGATCTAAACTTTGTTCTTTACTTTATACTGAAATGCTTAGAGTGTTGCTTAGGGTTAGAGAGATATATACCAAGATGCACACCTTTATAAATTTCATGATTTTTTCAGGAGACCTCTCTTCAGTTTCCATAAGAAATTATAAATTTACATGTTGGGAGAAAATGGGAAAGCAGCTTAGAGCAAGGCTAGGCAAAAAAAAAAAAAAAAAGAAAGAAAGCCTGTATGAATTTATCTAGGACCCTGGTCCTTCTTTCTTTTCAGTATGTGTCTAGTTTTTCCATAATCTCCTTTTACCCCATCACAAGACCCTGTTGGTTGTATAAGTCATTGAAATTCATTGCTGCTATCATGAGGGTTAATATCAGGACTGTAGAATATGGAAATTCACAGTAAATTTAAATGGAGGAAGCCATTTTGAATTAGATGAGATATTGTTAAGCATGATATTGTTAACTATTAAGTTCCAATAAGATTGGTGAATTTTTTTCTTCTTTTTGGAGTTCTCACCGAGGAGTCAGGCTAGTCTTGAACTCACAGTGACAATCAACCTGCCTCAGGCTCCTGAGTGCTGAAAACTAGTAAAACATAAAAAGAGCAAAACTTTATCAAGTTTTAAGATCTTCAGAAATGAAACAAATATTTAAATATGAGAAACATAAGCCTATCATATGTAATAGCATCTCAGCTATTGGTCACAGGTTTTAGCACGGCATATGACTACATTGATAATATTTAACATCAATCTAGATATAGTTTATGTCACCTAGATAGCCTTAATATGGACCCAATTCATAAGGTGAGAAATATAACAGCTCATAAGTGCAACTTCAAGGGGGCCAGGGAGATGGTTCAGTAGAATAAATGCTTCCTTGGTAAGCGCAAGGGTCTGACTTCAATTCCCACTTCCAAATAAATAAATAAAACTTCATTTGTTTTATAGGTGGTCCCAAACATATTTGAGATGACATTTTATCCTGGTTATATGAGAACCTTATAAATACCAAATTTTACAAAAATAGACAAGTAGGTATGACTGAGAAATATAACATTAATATTTTGTTTAAAGTGATTTGCATATATATATAATATGGTATGTGAAATTATTGAGGCTTTTTTTTTACCATATTTGCATTACCAGGTTCAATTTAAACCAAAGACTAAAGCTAGATACATATCTATCACCATACGCTAAAGTCAAAATGCGTCAAAGTTTTAAATATTAAAAGAGAAACACTAAATGTACTTTAAAGAAAGTAGGTAGAGATCTTTAATACATAGGGTTTGGCAAAGAGTTCATGAACAAAAAGCAATTGCATGGGAAATACTTGAATTCATCAACAAATGGGATCTCATTTTGTTAAAAAGTTGTTGCACATCAAAATAAATCATGAATAAAAGGAAAAAGAAAGCCTATGATCTGGGAAAAAAATCTTTAGCATATAGTGCTATATATGACTATATCAAAGGACTTCTATTGAGAACACATAAGAATTCAACAAATCAGATATTCAAATTCAAAATCTGAATCCAAAAATGGGCATCTGAGATGAATATATACTTCTGAGATGAAGAAATATACAAATGGCAAATAAATATATGAAAAATGTTCGAAATTGTTTATTTGAGAAATAAAAATTAAAATATCACTGAAATTCCATCTCACCCCAGAAAGAAAGAATGGCCATCATCAAGAAATAAACCAATATCAAATGCTGCAGGGGCCGTGGGGAAAAAAGAACCCTTTTCAACTGTTGATAGATGTGTAGACTGGTGCAACCATTGTGGAAATTAGTGTGGAGAGTCATCAAAAAGTTAGGATTAGATGTCCCATTCACACCAGCTATTCCCTTTCTGAATGTCTTAAAAAAAAACTGTAAAGGCCATACTACATTGGTATATGTGCACCCATATTTATGCAGCACAATTTTGCATCGATAAATCTTGGAAAGAACCTAAATGCCCATCAACAAAAAAATGGATAAAAAATGTCTTTTTATACAATGGAATACTACTCAGCCACAAAAAGGTAAAAGTTGAGATTATTATATGTAAAGAGATGCAACTTGAGACTGTAATAATAAGTGTAGTAAATCAGATTGACATGTGTAAGTAATGTATTGTCTCCATGGTATGAGAAATTGAAGAGTAAGTAAGGGTTAGACTATACAATAGATATTATAAAATGTGCAGTAAATACTTGAATGGAAATAGGATCTAGGAGGTGGGAAAAGTGAAAAAAAGAAGAGAAAAGGGAGAAAAATTCAAGATACCCATACAATCAATATCTCATAATTTTATTGTAAAGCAAGCTTTGTTCTAATATCAGTTGGAAACATTTTTGCCCAAATCTTATATTACAAGTAGCTACTTTGAAGATGACAGTCTGCAATGTGTTAACTCTTGTTGTTCTCCTATTATTGTGTAATAAAATTCTGGTTTACCTTTTTTAATAAAATAAGAAAAATAATGTCAATGTGGAGTGTTTGTTTTCCCCTTTCAGATTGTCTCAGTTGCTTCTCATTGCTGGGACAAAATACTCAACACCCCAAATTAAGGAAAGAAAGGTTTTTTGGCTCAGTTAGTGGAGGTTTCAGTCCGTACTCAGCTGGCTCCAAGGCAAAGTGGCACGTGGAAGAGGATAATAGTCCATGGCAGTGGAAAACAGAAAGACAGCAAGAACAAATGGGAGGAGTAGAGGCAATTATGGCCAGAGAGAGCAAGTCTGACTCCCTTATGTTGTATTCAGCTTATCTGCCTTCAGCTGTCTGAGGCACTCACATCTATAATTCCAGCACTGGATCATGAATGAATCACAGATTCTAGAAGGGGCCCTATAGCTACATGAGGCTTTGGGGGGACAGCTGGACAATCATAATATTCTGCCCCTGGGCCCCCAAAGACTCATGCACATCCCTTTTCTAAAAGGAATTTTAGTCCATCTCTAAGGGTTGCCAAAGTCTTAACAGTTTCAGAATTGCTGAGAAGTCCAAGTTCCAAGTCTACTCCAAGATCCAAGAGAACTCTTAGCTTTGAACCACTATAAAAATGAAAAGTTAAATACTTCCAAAATACAATGGCACAAGATAAGCTATGCCATTGCAAAAGTTACTGAGAAGGGGATTGAAAGCATTGGGACCAAAACAAGTCTGAAATTCAAAGAGTAAACATTAAATCCTGTAGTTACAGGTGGAACATTGGAAGCAATCTGATAAGTTGTGAGCTCCAAAGTCCTTACATGGCTCCACACTCACGGCAATTTTGGTGCTAGGTCCCACGGCTTTTCTCTTAGGCCAGCTTTGATTCCTCAGTGGTTTCCCTTAGATGATCCCTGTTCCTGAATTTCCAAACTTCTGGGGTTTCCTCTGCATGTTAAGCTTCTCTTTCACTGCTTCACACAATGCCCTCTCAGGGGTATAGTGCCTGGCCTCCCAGGACTTCTGAAATCTAGGTGGAAGCCTTCTTATCCTCAGAACTCTTGCATTTTCAAGCACTCATCTAAAACCAATGCCATGTGGATGATGCCAATTTTGCTTCCAGCTGCAACATCAGCCAGCCTTTCTTCTCTCCTGGCTGTAAGAGTAGAGAGCCTAGATCCCTGAGCACTCTGAACCTGATTCTGAGGAACAAAAATCGTGGCCACTACAATTCTGGAACATGGAGCTCTGCAGCTTTCTCTCCAAAGAAAAGTCCTTTACTCCTGTTCTGATGCTGCAAACTGTGGGAATGTGCATCCTTTGATGCCCTCAGGCTATCTTTTCCATTGTCTTTTTTTTTTTTTTTTTTTTCCCCTCTCTTAGTAATGGAGATCCTCTCAGCTCTATGTTTGCATTCCACAGCCTTATTGAAGTTTCCTTTCTGGTCAAACTCAATGCATTTTAAATAATCCTACTGGGTTCTTTGCTCTTGATTCTCAACATAAATCTAGTCAAAAGCACCCAAAAATAGCCATGTCACTACTTCAATATTAAACTGCTTTGAAATTTATTTTTACAAATTAATCAGTCCACCATACTTAATGGCAATCTCTGGCAATATCTCTGGACATGAGTAAAATGCACAGAAAATTTCTGAAAAGCCATAATATACATTGTCTGGAATACAACAGCCAATGCAGTCATTCTTCCCAGAAGAAACCTCCCTAGACTGTTCTTTACAGGCAGGATTTCTATCAGCCTTCTGGTCTTCTCAGCTCTGAGCCAAATCTCCCATACAGAGCAGCTGATGGCTTTCCTGCCCTTCTTTTGTAGGTGACTCTCCAAAACTTTTATCTCTTTGCATAAGCCACTCCCAAAGGCTCATAATCCACATGGTCAGGTTTAATCACAGCAACAACCCTACTCATGGTACCATATTCTGTCTCAATTACTTGTCTCTCTTTGTTGGGACAAAATACTCAACACCCAAAATTAAGGAAGGAAAAGTTTATTTGGCCCAATTAGTTGAGGTTTCAGTCCATACTCAGCTGGCTCTAAGGCAGAGTGGCACACGGAAGAGGGTAGCAGTTCATGGTGGTGGAAAACAGCAAGACAGCAAGAGCAAGTAGGAACAGTCATTCTAAAAATGGCCCCAGAGAGGACTTCTGACTCCTTTGTGCTGGATTCAGCCCATCTGCTTTAGGCTGGGTGTAGTGCTCATACTCATAATCTCAGCAGCATTTATAGTCATAATCCCAGCAATGGATCATGAATTAATTACAAACTTTAGAAGTCTACCTCATAATTACCTGAAGCTTTGGGGGACAACTAGGCAAACCTTAACACATATTTATGTCAGTGATCCTCTCTTTAGGTAATCCATGACTTTTGAATGGAAACAAAAGATAATTTCTTTATTTTCTCCATTTTAAGAATCTAGACAGTTTAGAGTGGACAATAAGAGAATTGGAATTAATAATACATGCATTGATTAAAATCAGGTCTAAATTATGTAATGTTAATAGCTACACTTTCACAAATTTTTTTTCTCCTGACAGTGATGAAACAATGTAACTTTTTCAGTTTATTACCAATTATTTGCAGAGAAGGGAGAGAAGGGGAAACAATAAGTACCTGTTTCTTTGCTTATCTGTACCAGAAACTTTTCTAAAAATGTTATTTAGGTTTCTCAATAAAGTATCTATTTCAATTAGCTTTTGACTAATACATAGCTTATATGTGTTTCCTTTACTGGAAAACTTTTAGCCTAATACCAGTAAGGAAGTAGGGAGAGGTCTAAGGCAGAGAGGTCTCACTGTGACTCTCCCAAGGATACCATTTGATTCTGTTATTGGTTCTTCAGTGAAATCCTTTTACAAAAGTCAAGATGAAACAAGGAGGTAGGGGAGATCCTGATCAGAAGAACTTCAGAATCTTTATTCTTTCAGATAATTTTGTGGTTAGAAAAGAGCCAATCAGGTTGCTGCTTCTTGGAAGTGACTTTCTAGAAAGACCTTATAGTGGGTGCAACAAGAAATCTGAGACTGTATTCAGACTTGTGGTCAAGGACTGTCAGAAACCGTGACCATGGACTGCTACTAATGACTACACTGTTGGTCTTGGACCTGTTCATGACAATCATGTGATTTGGATCATCTTCTCTCCATCTTTTGGAAAAACTGAAGGTTGGATATTGGGTCCTGAGTGTAGTTCACTCTTGTCATTTTGAGGATACCCTGTTTTCCTGTTTTCTGATTCCCAAGCGTCCCTCTGGCATATTTTTACTTTATTGAAAATTAATCCATTTCACAATGAGTCTGTGTCAAGCAGGCTGTCTCTTTGTGAGCACACTACATTTCACTGCAAATAATTCTCCCTTTGTTACCTTAGACAAAAAAATCAAGTATGAAGCATTCTTAGTTCTAGGTCTGTACTATAGACTCGAAGTGCTTTGCTGAGTATATTTTAAAAGCAGTTTCTTTAAAAATGTAAATTTTAAAAAGTTAAATGATAGAATTTTGGCTGGAGTTAGTGGTTAGTGAATGGAAACTCACTCGTGCTATGATTTTTTACGAAGAAATCATACATACATTTTCTCATACATTTGTAAGAAATATTCATACATTTATGTGAAAAAAATCAACTTGCTGGGTTTCACATCCCCTGTGAATTAGTATAGCTACCACGTGTTAGTGATGGGAATGGATCTCAAGCTATTAGCTGTCTAGACTCTTAATATCTAATTATAAACTATAATTTATCAGTAAGGGAGAAAAAAAGTGTGAATTATTTTCTTTCTAAATGATTTGTTTCTCTGTCTTCTAAATATTATGAAAGCTGTTGCTTTAACTATGTGAAGCTTTCTTTACTTGTAAAGGATTAAACAAAGTTACTGAGACGCGGTGCTAAACTAGATGAAATTGTGCTATTCTGGAATTAGCGGTACATTTTCTAGAATTGCATGATCCACAGTACCCAAGTGACCGTGCAGTTCCAGCTCAAGCCATTTCTCCAATGAAGAATATTAATTATTTGGAGAAATGTTTAGTAAAGCAATTGAATAATTGACTTCATCTTTCATAATGTGGGTGTTTCATTGCCTTAGTGCCAGCTATAGTTTATAAAATGGGTAGAAGTTAAATTTAAATATGGTATGAAAGTATTTATATGCACATCTACAAATTGGGCTTTTCACAACGTGTCAGAAAAATGAGTCATTTCAACTTATATTCTTGCCAATCAGCTTATTGAAAAATGGATACCAGAAGAATCAATTGAAATATTTATATGTGCAGAAAAATATAGGTAATTTACTATCCTGGCTTCAACTTAGCAAACGATGAACACAGCTCAGTTTTCCCCTGTCATGGCTCATTCATTGCTTCGGAAGAACCCCAGGCCCCACCGACAGAGGCTGTGCTCAAAGGTCCCTTCCCACTGAACAGTGCCCTCTTCTGCTCAGTTCCTTCGAGTCAGTTCATGAGGAAACATACAACAAAATGTGTCCATAATATCAAGTATTGTTTTATGAAATATCTGACTCAGACTAAGCTTACAAATCATGCTGTTTCTTTAGCTCGTGAATTTGGAAGTTCAAAATTCAGCAATGGGGAGCCCCAGTGGTTGTGGTTTCCGGAAGGAAATCAAGTGCCCTCTTACCGAGGAGGGAGATTGAGACACAGGTCCTCGCTGCTTGAAGGAGAACTAACCACAGACTATTATAACTGCTGTCTTGCGAGAACCAGGAAGGAAGCTCACAACAGACTTCTTAGCTCATCCCATGGGCATGTTCTCTGGTCACAACAAAAATGCCCACGATGTTCCACCCTCTATGTTTTTAATGCTCCAAAGCACTAGAAAGTCAAACCCAAACACTAGTGGGCACCAAGCAGATGCTTCAGTTCAGTCGCAGGGATAAGGGAGGAATTTCAAATTTGAAAACTATCCTCAGGCCATCAATTAACCACTCAAGGTTTGGTGGTTATAAACATTCCATAAAAAGAAAAATAAACCAATTTTCTGTGATTTTTTTTCTCCACTACCACAAGATACTGTTTGTGTAACAAGAAAGGGACAGAAACATTTAGCGGTATTGCAAATAGTTATTAAATAGATTAAATAACATTAAAATTGGTATTGTCAAGTCATTTTGTGTCTGTGTATTTTTTTTTAATGTATTTAGTACAGAGTCCACAGGGTCTCACTACACAGTTCAGTCTCATAGCGATACTCCGGTTTTCAGCTTCCCAAATGTTGTGATTGCAAGCGTGCAGGGCGAGGTTACCTCGACATGCCGGGACGAGGTCACCTCGACAGACCGGGTATGCGAACCTTGTTCCTTGATGGCCTAGGCAGGTGCTTTAATCCGCTGAGCTATCTGACCAGCCCTTTCATGTCTGAGTTTTGAGAGTGATAGACTGCTCTCCTGAACGATCATGAGAAAACAACGACAACAACAACAAAAAAGAAAATAAAAATAAAACACCTCCCCAAACGACTCTGCAACATCTACCTGAACAAAAAGGAGAATATAATGATGAGAAAATAATTGTGCCATTTCACAAATCAAAGAGAAATTCGAAAGTATTAAGAAGAAATCTCCCTAGAAAACTCAACTTCATTCATGATAAGCGGTTCACAGAACGATGCCGTGTTCTTATTTCATTTCACTTGGAGATGTGCAAGGATAATGTCTTAATAGTTAAGGCCTTCCAGTTTGAGTTTTTACAAATCAATAGTTCTGCTCCAGCTAGGGAAAATATATTATTCACTTCTCTCTGATACACAGGTGTAGATCATTAATATATGTGTTGCCTTCCTGAATCCTATGGGTAAAGCACTGATGAATTTGTTTACAAAAAGCACATCTTTCATCTTCATAATATCCTTTTAGATATTCACATTCATATTACCACCTCTCTTCTATACACCCAAAGAAAACCGTGTGTCATTTTATATTCTCTCTTCAACAAGAATGTTTCTATTACTTTTGCTAAATAATGTTCTTTATAGAAAAACGCAGAAATAATTTATGATAGAATTGAATTGGCTCTTTCTTTAATGAGGGAATAAGATACTATTATTAGTTCAAAAGAAAAGGCCAGAAAGAGACATACATTTATAGTAGAATGTGTTTTGTTTTGTACAGGTTCTACACTGATTGGACTCATAGTGATCCTATCCACCTGTTTTTAGCCTTCCCACTATACAGATCAGACTAGTAGTGATCCTCCTATTTTCAGCCTTCCCAGTGCCGGGATTAAGTGTGCACTGAATAATCCACCACATCCAGTCTCAGTCAGTGTCTCACCACACACTGGGGCCAGCTCAGGACAGGGATGGAATCCTGGTCCTTCTTCCTGCCTAAGCAGGTGCTTTAGTCCACTGAGCTATCTGACCAGCCATATTGCAGAATTATTAAGACCTACAAACAAAGGCAAATTAATTTCTCTCAAGGAGAAGACACAGTTGAAGCTTTAATTGGGGAAAAAATAATAACATCTATTGAGAATCATTTTGCAGGGCTGGAGATGCAGCTCAGCAGCACAAGCACCTGGTTGGCAAGTGCAAGTTCCTGAGTACAATTCCAAATAGCAAAATATGAAGACTCATTTTGTATTTTAACGTAGGCTTTGAAGACTTTTCTGTGTCTTGTAGTTAGCTCAAAGTGAAATATTACAATCAGAAAAATGGAAGTGGTATGCAGTGAAAATACATAGCTATTCTACAGGAGTACCCAGTAATATTTTATAGCGTTTGTTTGATGTATTGGCCACATCACTGATTAGTTTCTGAATACCTGGACATCTTTTACATTCTAGGTAGGAATTGGGGCCAAAATATGCCCTGAACTATGGTTGTATATTTTCTTACACTAAGTAAATAAAAACATAGGTAGAAATGTCTATTAATTATCTAGAGTAATGAAATTATTAGCATGAGCATTAGTAATTGACATTAAAGATCATTTGATCTGCAAGTATGTTGCCTAATAGTGACCTATAAGAGAAGTCCTTTAAAGCTTAGGGAAGAATGATGCTTTATTACTATTATTGCTTTACTTGTATAACTTTTTGCTTAATGGCAATACTCTCAACTGTGCCTCACTATACACTCTTCTTTTACTTTTAGAGGAAGAATTTCATTTAAACCAGCAAAATACATACTTATGAGGGTACCACACACAATGTAACTTTTTTTTTTTTTTTTTTTGCGGAACTAGGGATTGAACTCAGGCCCTTGTGCTTGCCGGTGAAGCACTTATTCCACTGAGCCATCTCCCCGGCTCCAACACATAATGTAACTTTAAAGCATATATAATCTCTAAGAAACACAGTGAGCTAGAAATGCATTTTACTTGGTTTGTTTGATGATATTTTATACCACCTCCACAATTACATATTTTTCTCAAAAGACACAACTGATGAGAAATGCAAGACTTTGGAACAACTAAAACGAATGAACCATATACTTAGCAATTATTAGACCACCTTTTCATCGCCTAACTGTTTGGTAGGGCATTGAATACTATATATAAAACCCAGAGCAATATAAACAGAGCAAAACAGTATCATGAGCCCTAAGAAGTGCATTTAAGGGAAAAAGTTGCCATAAATATGTTTAGAAGTCCCAAGGCTTCTGTGAGCTTGCACACATGTGCAAAATCCCTGAGCACCATGCTTATGTACATTTTTTTCTGAGATACAGTGATTACCCCTACATGCCACTCATAGGCCCAAAATATTAAAAATAAAAAAAAAACTGTGCAGCAGTGGTTCTTCTTGTCTAGAATTTAGCATTCATAATTCCATAGACTGCACTTGGAGTATTTCAATATTTTTAAACTTCTCATGAGGAGCTGAAATAACACCATAGATTGGAGCCTTACCCCATTGAGAGCTGGTCGATACTCACATGACCAGCATTCTAGATGGTTTTTGATTTATGGGCTGATTAGAAGTAAAGCAAATCCTACTTCCTTCTCATTAGTGGAAATTAACAATTAATGAAAGAGTAGACAAGTCAGTCTTACATGATTTCTTTCTTCTCTCTGAGCTCTGATTATAGGTCATGTTTTCCCTTCAGAAAATTTACCCACACAAAAATTATGTTGAACACAGAAACAAGGGTACATGCACTTCTGAATTATTTGGATGGCATATCATTAACACTTCAAAAATGTTAAGGCTGGTTTCAAAGGAAGTGCTGTGTAGATGGATAAAAGTTTCCAATATCTATTTTTATTAAAGGAAAAATATACTCTGGATATAAGCAATGATATAAATAAAGAGCAGTGTGATTGGTGAACATCTCAAGTTGTTCAACCTTGGGCTCCAGCTCCTGCAGAGCTGAATCCCTCATTCCTCATCTTGCTTTGCCAATGTTACTAATACCAAGGGTTGGTACCACTGTTACTTCAAATTGTTTAGGCCAGATACTCTGAAGTATTATAAAGAAAACTTCTTTTTACTATTTATACCTAGCAAGTACAGCACTAATATTATTTGTTCTCCTAAATATCTTCCAGAATTTTTCAGCTCTATTTTCTACTACATTTTCACTTTAAACTGGATTGTGAGGGGCCGGGGAGATGGCTCAGTGGAATAAGCATTTCTCTGGCAAGCGCGAAAGCTGGAGTTCAGTCCCCGGTTCTGCAATAAATAAATAAATAAATAAATAAATAAATAAATAAATAAATAAACAAACTGGATTGTGAGCATTTCTCCAGTGTGTCTACACCTGTCACATCTGCTTTAGGAATTGGTTACAATTTTGACTAACTGCCAGAAACATAAAAAAGTGATTTTCAAAATCTGATTGTATTTGTCTAAAGCACATATCTACCATGCTTTCCCCCACATGTCCACACATAGCACAAGTATACAAACAAGCATACACTCTTAAATGATTCTTCTTAGAAGAAATTGATGAATATTTTCAGCGGTGCATAGGTATGCAAATAATTTGACACTATTTTCCCTGTCTATGGAATTGCTATGCATAAGTCCATGTATTTATCTTTTAACCACTTTGCCTAAATAGTACAAATAATAGTTTTTCTATTAAAGATTACCAAGTAAGGGCTGCTGAGACAGCTCACCAGACTAAACACCTACTTAGGCAAGCTCATGCAAGTTCAGGAACCATGCTTTATTCCCCAGTACAACACGCCATGCCAGCCCTGTCCCCAGAACATGCTGAGCCAGCAAGAGTCCAGGTGTAGTTGTGGACAACTGTAATCCCAGCACTGGGGAGGCTGAAAGTAGGAGGGTCTCCACCAGTCTGAGCTACTTAGTGAATTTTAACAACCAAACACATAAAAAAAAAAATTACTGCCAGGAAAATTCAGAAACTCATTCTGATGGTATATAGGGATGAATTTAGTTACATATTTGCAGCTACGGGTGAAATTATCTTTGCTGTAGCTATGTAGTTTTCTAAAATGAAATTACAAAAATTTTGGGGAACAACAGAATTTATGTTAAGACACTCCACCATTGTACACTAGATATCACTACTTGAATTTTAATGTAATGAGTAATTTAGTACACAAACTCTGAACTTTCAGATATAGAGTAAGGCCTGAGAGTCTGTATTTCTGACAATGTCCTAGGTGACTCTGAGTAGTAACACATCAGGGATATTTGTCAATACATTAATAAAGTAGTCATTCAGCCTGGTGTTTGAAGTTTTAATCATGAATCTAACTTTTAGTTTTTCAGCTGACTTTCAGAATTGTCTTTATTTTCTAAGCTTGTAATTTCATGTGTATTAAATAATGGTGCCTAGGTGAACCTTGAGTGGCCAGAGGGATGCAGGAAACCTGTGATCTCTGGGCCACGTATAAGCAAAATGGAACTCTCCTGGTACCATGTAAGAACTTTGGTGGACTCTGGGTAGCGTGAGGCACTTTGTCTGTGTGATTGCTGGGAGCTTTTAAATTGCAAAACCACAGAACCAAAAGGCAATCTCAATCCTCTAGCCCACCCAGAACAAATCCAGGAAACAATGACATACAAGAACTTTCAGGTTCTGAAACCTGAAAACACACCTGAAACCTCTGAAAGGATAGCAACTGAAGTAAAGAAAACAAGTCCAACAGGCTATAGGAGAGATAAAATCAGAAATAGTCTCTCAAATCAAAAAGAAAGGACAACAATTGTGAAAGCATCGCTTAGCACAGCTAAAGAAAATATAGATAAAAGTAGAGGAGAATATAAAAATGATGAAAACACTGAATGGACGATACAGGAGAGAACAAGAATGTATGAAACAGATTCACATAGAAATCCAAGAAATTAAGAACTCCATTGAAATCTGGCAAAGCTGCTTAAATAAAATGAAGATAGATTTTCAGAACTTGAAGACAGTTTTGCAGCTAATGAACATGAAATAAAAGATCTCTAAAAACTAACAAAGCACCAGGAAATAACAATTTAGCAGCTACAAGGCCATGCAAAGAAAAATAATATAAGAATAATAGGTGTCAATGAAGTAGCTA
>NDGN011469386.1:0-16260 GCA_002564285.1 Tympanoctomys barrerae | reverse complement strand
TTTCTTTCTTTCTTTCTTTCTTTCTTTCTTTCTTTCTTTCTTTCTTTCAAAGAGCAGGAGGGCTGGCCAAATAACTCAGCAGATTAAAGTGCCTGCAAGCAGGCGCAGGGGCCAGTAGTTCAATTCCCAGGCCCGCCATGCCAGCCCCGCCCCCAGGGAGCACTGAGATGGCAATTGAGACTGGGCATGGTGGCACATGCCTGTAATGCCAGCTATTGGGAGGCTGTAAACAGGCAGATCACTAGGAGTCTGATCTAGTACTGAGACCCTGAATACCCTGGAGATCCTTCCCTAAAAATACAAAAATAACAAAAATAAATAAATAAAGAAAAAATAAAAAGAGCAGCAGAAAGCAAACAAGGAAAAGGAGGAATAGAAGACAGAAAGCAAAAGAGATTCAAGGCCTGAAAAGAGATCCTGAGGGCAGAAAGGTGCTGCACCAGGCAGTGGGTGGTTGGAAGGACAGGTCTAGGGTTGTACTCAAAGTAACTCGACTGCCCTGATCAATGGGTTTCTAATTTGTGCGTTGGAATAGTAACGACTCTCAATCCTGTGAGGAACAAGGGCATGGGAGTATGAAGTGGTGAGATCTGTCACACTCAGTATGCCTGAGCCCCCCCCCCGATTGTCTGTCTGTCTGTCTCCTTTGCTGTTACTGGGGGTTGAACTCGGGACCTTCACACTGATTTTCATCCCCAGACAGGCTCTCTATAAGTTGCTGAGTTGCCCAAGTGGGACTTGATCTCGAAGTCCTCCTGCCTCAGCCTCCTGGAATTCTGGGATAACACATGCACACCACTGTGCCCATTTATTACTATTATTATTATTTTATTTTATTTTTTGCGGAACTGGGGATTGAATTCAGGCCCTTGCACTTGCCAGGGAAGCACTTATTCCACTGAGCCACCTCCCCAGCCCTCATTTATTATTGTTATAGCTCAGTCCTCACTTCTGCTGCCTGCCTTTCTAGGGTCTTACATCCACCAGTGCTGGGAGCCAGTCATGGCTGGAGGGACACGGAGAACAAAGTTCACAGGCGATTCTGCCCTCACAGGGCTTTCTGTGCTCCTGCAGGGACTGTCAATAAACAAAGAACCAGACGGATACCAATGCAATGAGGACGCCGAGCCGTGCACATGGGAGCAGGGCAGGGCGAGAGCGGGCTCTCACCTGGCGTACTCCAGCCTCGGCAGCAGCAGGTACAGCCCCATGCACAGCCCCAGGAAGACGACTGCGGTCAGGAAGAAGGCCAGAGCGCTGTCCCGCACATCGTGGGATGCGGCCAGGTCCACCAGCGAGGCCACCGCACTGACGGTCCCTCCCATGGCTCCTCCTGCAGGGACAGAGGACACCAGAGAGGTCAGGGGGTCACTGGGGAGGCGCAACCGTGGGACCTCTGCTCAGACCAAAAAAAAAAAAAAAAAAAAAAAACTGTCCCCATCCATGTAAGAAGCACCCAAATTCTCATTATCCTGAGGCTGCAGTAAACAGGGAGAGTCCCAGCCCGCCCCTGCCTGGTCCCTCTCCCTCTGCTTCCTGCCCGCCTGGGAGGCTTGGGTGCACGTGAGACATCTCAGAGCAGTCTGGAGTTCGCCTCTGTCACCCTTGATGCAGAACACCCACTAGCTGCGCTGGAAAGCAGCTCAGGACGGCGCTTTGCCTGTAGCCCCATGGCGGTCCCATCGGGGACGTCCTTCCCCGCCCACACAACGCCGCTCCCACGCCTCACTCCTACGCACACCTGCACAGCACACAGCCCCTGGCAAGGTATGCTGTTCTTGCCAACGGTTTCCACACATGCGACCTGTGTGACCAGGTGCCCACCACAGCTCTCCCAGCTACCTAACTCCTTCATGCACTGGACAACAGGATCCAGCGGAAGGTCAGTGGGTCCAGGCGCCCACTAAATGGACGCCTGACATTTACTTCACCCGACATGAGCTGTGACCCTGCTGCCCTGGTGACTTCTCTGGGCTACAGTTTGCTCATCTGTGAAATGGAAACGACAATGCCTAGCTCACACTGCTGCCCTGAAGACCGACAGGTGACACTGGGAAAGGCCCTGGGACACAGCAAGCTGTCATCCAGTGCTGGTTCCCTTCCTGGCCACAATCACACGGGTCCTTGTGGGAGCCAGGGTGTCTTTTTTTTTTTGATCATCACAGCCATAAGGAGTCAACTGTTGCCTGCCAAAAGTCACAAGGCTTGGGAGTCCTGCTGTGTGGGCAGGTCATTCACTGTCCCCAGATCCTGTCCAATCACCTGAAAAAAGGGGTCAACATGCACCCTACTCATCACGAGACCACAGTGAGAGAAAATGGGGCAGGACCACAGTTCTCAGTACCGGAAGTGCCTGGGACTGTGTGTGACTGCCGAAGGTGCTTATCCAACCCCTCCAGAGCAGCGAGATGTTGAGCCTCTAAGAGAAGGCAGACAGTCCCCAGCTGACAGCAAGCGGCCGTGCGCAAGGCTGTGCGCAAGCAGGGCAGGCTGCAAAGGCCGCCGAGGCCCCGCCCACCGACAGTGCCTCTCCCCCGCGCTACATGACGTCTCTGTGGCTCCCCACTAACTGTCCTTGGCCCCGATGGATGATCATGGCCCTTCACTTCTCCTGAATGAATTCTATTGGCTTGGATAGGGCCAGAAACTAGAACTTCAGGGAAAGATGCACAGATTAGCAGTGATTAGGGGCACCGACTCCCAGCTCTATTACTTCTGTGTGACCTCCAGCAAGCCCCTTAACCCCTCTAAGTCTCTGTTTCCTCATCTATAAAATGGGGATATTAATGGTACCCACCCCTGAGGCCTGCTCGGAAGACTGAGGCTTATTATGTGTGAAGTACTCCGAACAGTGCCTGACACAGAAGTTCCAAACACCAAATAAATCCTCTCCGATTCCCAATTAGGCATTGGGCTATTTCTGTCCTTCCTACATCAAAGCGGCAACAACAGGGTAAACCCTTTGCCAAGAGGGTACCCACTTCTGAGAAGCAGTAATCCCCACCTGGGCGTCCCGTAAGAAGTGGGGTGACGCGCAGTACGACATGCGGCGACTGCCCGAGGGAGCGATCTGCACATCCAGCCTATTGATTTGTCCCCTCCCTTTCCCACTTGGAGAGAATTTACAATATTATCGTCAACAGCCAAGCAGGCCTCCGGGAGCTCATCCTTCATGACTCCCACTTTTATCTCATCATTTATGGAAATACATGCAAATGAGGGATTTTAAAAAAAAAACCCACCACCAGTACAAAACAAATGAATTGTTTCTCAGATGCCAACATGTGTAGAATTCACAGATGGGCTTCTCTGGATGGATAAAAATTAGGGGAGCTGGGGTCTCTGGGAGCTTGGGACATCTCTGATGTTCGGGGTGTCCCGTGCCCATGGGGGCCTAGCACAGGGGTGACAATGGTGGGAATCCTGGTAATTGGTGCTGAGGTCTAAGTACTTACTAAGCCTCCCCACCTGTCTATTTCAATTTTGAGAAGGGGTCTTGCTAAGTTGCTAAATCACTCTGCCTGGACCTGAACATACAATCCTCCTATCTGTCTTGTAGAGTGCTGGGATTACAGGTATGCACCACTGTGGCTGGCTACCACTTCTATGTAAAAATGGACAGTCTGATAATTTCCATAGGAGGCTCCAGTTCTGGAAGGTTGGGCAGTGGAGAGAGGACTGAAATGGCCACTTGCCAAAACGAGTGGTGTGCTGGGTCACTGGCTGACCCTGGCAGGTGCCTGGCACAGCTGAAGTCACATGGAAAAGTCTTCCAGCAGAATGGAAGGAGATTCAGGAGAGGGCGCCTCTGAGGCTAAGGGTGACAGAAGGGATTAATGTGTGATAGGCCCTTCCCTCAGCCCAGACACCTTTTTTGAAGCATTACTAGGGGCATGTTGACTGTACTCAGAAGACTTAATGAGTTTTTTTTGGGGGGGAGCGGATGGGGGCCAAGGATTTCCCAGGATAGAGCCAGGCACCTAATCCTGTATCAAAAATGGCAAACACTGCAGCTCACATCTAGACTCTGATCCGTAGAGAGTAATTGCCTCAAGTGCTGCGTGGAGAAGGATTTAGAGGCTCAGAAGGAAAGATAGAGATCTGTTAGTGTTGTCTGGCACTGGTGGGGAGTGGGGAGGGGACATCTGCTTGTCAAGGATTCTAGACATCGTACCTGGCACTGATAACTAATGGGCGCATTGTGGATTCCTTGTGCAGTCCTCCCCCCAGCAGGATAATGCTCAAAGCACTCCTCCGCCTTGTTTTGGGGACCAAGGTCTCCCGAGAAGGCACAGATGCTGACAACCCAGCCCTATTTACCTGGTGGGGTTGTGCGGAAGAAAGACAAAGCAGCCAAGGTGCCTATAACAGGCTTAGCATCCTCATCACAACTCCAGCAAGTGGGGTCAGCCCAAGCTGGTGTGGACAGACTTCGGAAATGTCACAGTCCAGGGGACCAAGAAGATTGCTCCCTCAGCTGTCAGCTCTTCGAGGATGTGTGCTTGGTCACCTCTGAGCCCCTGGGGCAGGGCAACTCCTCTATAAGATGTGAACAGAAAAGGCTGAAGAGAGAAAAGGAGGAAAAACAAGGGAGAAAGGTAAGGGGAGGAAAAACAGGAGGGGGAGGTGGAAAGGAGAGAGAAGGCTGGCTTCAGAAGTTCAATGGCCACAACTCCTCCCGCCTGTTCTTCTCTCAGCCTGATTTCCTCGATCTCCACTGGAGGTTCGTGTTATCTTGAGTCAGGTGCAACTCAGGCCATGGTGGAAGTAACCCTACACGTCCAAGTCCAAAGCCAAGTTCTGCCTTGGCCTTTGGGGACATCTGTTCTGTGATCTGCCCAAGGAAGCCCATGCAGCCATGGCAAGGCCCACATGGAGAGGAGCCAGAAAGAGCTGTCCCTGCCAAGTCATGGGTCTATGACCAAAATAAATGACTACGAGGCACAAAGTCCGGGGAAACTGAAAGGCTCCTAGCATGCGTTTCCTTTTCTGGAAGGAATGTTGAGTCCTCCCTTTGCTCCTCCCCAGACCCCGCAGAAGAACCTGGTGGCTGTGTCCAGCTGTCACCTGATAGCAGTGCCTGCGCATTCCTCATGGGGAAGGAGCCGGTCAGGCCGAAAACACTGCTGTTGAAGATGGTGGCAGAGCCACTGACGATGGCCATGCAGATGATGGTGACAGCAAAGAAGCCTCGGGTCCAGGAGGAAGTGTCCACCTTCACCAGCACGGTCATCACCACGAAGATGGACAATGTCACAATCAGTGAGGCCAGGACGCGGACCCGGACAGGAACCCTGGGGTGAGGATGCCAGAAGTGATTAGACACCCCCTCCTACCCACCTGTTCATGGGCCCTGTGCCTCGGAAAGGGACTGGGTGCCCTGATTTCAGCTTCTGCACCTGAATCACAGGGCAGAGGCAGGCTGCCTCTTGAGGGGAGTTGACTGGGGAAGTGACGTGCAGTGAACACTGCTCTTTTCACCAGGCTGTGAGGTTCAGGAGCGCTCCCCTCCCACACCACGGCACTTTTGCTGCACAGAGCAATGGCCCCCAGGCTTCCTCCTTCCCAAATTCAGCCACAGGGTGTGGGGGAGGGGAAGACCCAGCCGGCTCCCTCCCCCACCATCATGTGGACACACAGGCAGCCTTTGGCTTGCACTGCAGTGCGGGGCACTCCTAAGTGCCTTCTACCTCTCCTTCCCGCCTCTGTCAGGCAGGGGCTCTCCTAGGGCCCACTGATGCGGGAAGTGATGCACGTCACTTCCCCAGTCAGATAGAGTAGGGAACTTGGAGGTCACTCAGCCTTGACCCCAGCGCCCAGCTCCTATCTGTGCTCTTAGAGCAATGCTCTACTGCCTCTGGAATAAAGGGTTCTGGGTGGCACAAGCTAGTGCTGCCCAGGGCCAGGAACCCCTTAGGCCCAAATGCCACCCCACATACTAGCCATCCACTCCTCCTAGCCTCCACCCGCCCAGGGAGGAAGGCGGGAAGGAGGCTTTTGGAGAAGAGGCACATTTTTATTCTAGGAGAGAGCACCATCTCCAAGTCTGTTTCAATCATCAGATTAGACTAAGCTGGAAACCAGATTGGATGTTTAGTTCATTTCCCGGCTAACCGGTGTATGGGGAGGCTGGGGGGCAGGGAGGGGTTAGCTGAGAGAAAATCTAGATTAGATACACAGATTTTTTTCTTTATAAGAAAGACAAACTTGAAAGGTAGAAAACAGATCTGTGTACACCAATAGGTGTGAAATGAGGAGGAGCCGTGGAATAAGAAAGGATGCCGACAAAATGCTTTTGTGGCCCCAGGCTAAGTCAAGCCTCCTCTGATCCTCAGGGTGCAGGCTTTGTGAGGGGCAGTGGGGAGCCTGGGCCCCGGGGAGACCAAGGGAACCGGGAGGAGAGCCAGACTGCCTTGGGAATCTCCTCTATGCCAACTCATCCTGGGAGGGTGCTACCCACGTCCCCCACAGCAGCCCAGCCTCAGACGGTGGCACAGGAACTGGCAGGGCGGGCATGGTGCCAATGCTTCTGGCCGCTGGATGGGTCAGAGATTAGCATGGGACCCACCCAGGGCCAGGCAGGCTTCCCCTGGACTGACATGTGGAAGCCCGAAGAAGGCAGAGGAGGGGACACTCGGGGAAGGGGCAGTGCTCATCCTGCTTTCCCCAGGGAGTATCTAGGCTGCTCTCCATCTCTTGGCCAGCTGTGTGGGGCGAGGCTGCAAAGAGAGCAAGGGACAGGGCAGGAGGACAGCTCTCAGATCCAATGATGCCTGAAGGCCAGCCTGACTTTAACTTTCAATTACAGAATGAGAAAGTCCTCTTTTGTGTCCTTTCCATTTGTTACATCAGGGTTTGAAACTGGAGCACAAGCCTGCCACAAACTCCAGCGAGGCTGTTGGTCTTCTGCCTGTGCCCCTCGCTTGCCACTGCAGGGCACACTGGTCCAGGAAGCAGGCTGGAGGGACAGACAACTAACAACTCTAAGGTGCAGCCTTCAACCACTGACGGGAAGTTGGTGGGCCCACTCACCACTCCCTCCTTGCAGGCAGCTGCTGTGGGCTGGGAGGACAAAGCACCCTGTCCTGGCTGGGTCCCTCCTTCTGCCTCCCGCAGGCTCCCGGCTTCACCTCCCTCATGAGTTACTTGCATTTATCCTTCAGTTTCTAGGAAACCTCACACTAAGATGTCCACTAAGGCCCTACACTAAGACCCTGCAGGGGCCTTGGCCAGGACAGGGCTGGTGGGTGGCCAGGAGGAGCAGCTACTGGCAAGTGCCCTGGGCGCTGGCATTCATGCCTCAGCCCTGGTATTCTGGGTGATCCTACACCCTCAACCCTGTTACCTAGGCCCTGTGTACCCCACATCCCGCAAGATAAGAGCCAGGAAGCTTATCACCTTAGCTAGGAGAGCCCTGCCCAGCTCAGCTACCAGCTGCTGAGTGACCTCAGGCAAATAGTAACCCTCTCTGGGCCTCCATCTCCTTATCTCTAATGTGAAGCAGACCAGAGTACATAATACCAAAGTCTCCAACAGGTGATGCTTCTGAATTTGAAGAAATTCAAGTGGAGACAGGGTGAGAGGACAAACCCCAAAGTTTTAATCAGTTCCTTGAGCAAAATGTTTGCTGGACACGAACTGACATGCAAGAACCAGAAGCAGTGTGGGGCTGTTTCTCACATGGGCCCAGACCTGCTTCCCACCACAGGGCAGGGAATCCAGTGCACACAGCTGCCAGGCTTGGATGGCCTCTGCCTCCAGTCACATCCTTGTGGACATGGTAACAAAAGTCCAGGAAGAATGTGGCCCTACCACAGGAGGCCTCCCAGGTGCTGACCACCACGAGGCAAGGTGCTGCTTGAATGGGAAGGTGGCTTTGCAGGAACTGGGGGACTCGTGACTTAGGCTCCTTCAGGGGAAGCGGGGGCCAAGGAGCCAAATATCCAGTGCTTCACAAAGCAATGCAGTTTGGACAGCTTCCTCTGTGCCCCAGGATCCCTCCTCTGTATAGGGCTCTGCCACACCTGCCCATCCCCGCTGCCTAAACCACCAGAACCAAGGGCTCCTCGTGGCCCTGGGGACCATGCCTGGGGCTCTTTCCAGCCAGCACAGTGCTTCCTGAAATGAGCTGCCCCAAGGCACTGCCCTCTGTGCAGGACAGACGCTCTTGGGGAACTGGTGGTTCAGTAAAGAACCTGGGAGAGGGCTGCTGTCCCCGCTCCCTTGCCAGTGAGGGCTCAGGCCTCCAGGGGACTGATTTCTTCATATGTCTCCAAAATGTGAATCTTCCTCATGAGTATTTATGATGCTGCAGATTTAACATAATAAAACACTTGGTGATTATGGATGAGCCAGTCAGAGAGAGCCGGGGTATTCCGGGAGGGAAAGGAGGAGACACTTCAATTTCGCACATTAAATAAAAAATAGCTTAGCCCCAAACTGTCCTCCTGCAGCCTGGAAACAGACGGAGGCCTGGGAGCGGCTTCGCACATTGCCCTTGGCCGGGTCCTGGAGCTCAGGCAAGGGCAGGGGCAGCAGGTCTAGGGCAGCTGGGCCCCCAGAGAAGGCTCTGGGCATGTTGAGCCATGTCCCCCGCACAGTGGCCTCCTTCTTTCCCAAAGGCCTGGAGTCTGGGGCAGGGGTAGAGCAGGGAGGGGGCTGCAAAACTCAGACTTCAGGTGGCCCAGAGGTTCTAAGCACAGACTAGGAGGAAGATGTCACAGTTGAGACAAACCCTGGCTCCCCCTTAATGGCTGTCACCTGGGGCCAGCATCTCTGTTGGGCCAAGCAGTCACAGCTTCCTCCTGGTGTGCTGCGTGAGGGTAGAAAGGAACCTGCACAGGGCAGGACTGCTCAGAAGTGCATGCTACTGTCACTGGTGATCTTCCTTCTGGTCCCTAAGGTGGACCTTTGCTGTCACCTCTGAGCCCCACCTGAGATCCTTCCCACTTGGTGGACCTCCCAACCATGGAGGAAACAGCACCAGGGGACATGCAAGTTCAGGCCATTTAGCTCGACCTGGCCCTGTGGGCTTGGCCCAACCCCTGACCTCCCCTGGGAAAACAGGGTATGTCCCAGACTCCCTCCAGAGTTGCCAGGCAGAGAAAGGGAGTGGCAAGGCGTGGCACCCTTGTTACCATTCAGATGCAACTTCCAGCTGGAGAGGGATGGGAGCTCTCACCCATGTGATAGTCTGGATAGCCTGGGCCAGCCTATAGGGACAAACCTCCTGTGGTCCCTGGAGCCAGCAGCCATCGGACAGAGGAGGACCACGAATGGGCAGGACAGAGGTTGCGCTGCAGTAGGTGGCTGGGGCTTCCCCACCAGCAGGGCTGTCTCTCTGTTCCCTCCTGCTGGCTGCTGCCTGGGACCCTGCACTGCTCTCTGGGGCTGCTGGCTCTGCTCCTAGCACTACTCCTTCCCTCGCATGCAAGGGTGGGGTCTGCAGGCCATGCCCCTGCAGGACAGTGATGGCAGCCCCAGCGCCCGGCAGGCTGAGGCCCTCAGTGCATCACACACTCGCCTCTCTTTCAGGCTGCACCTTGGTTCTCAGAGGGGCACATTCTTGACACTCCTTCCACGGGAGGTGTTCTATATCCCGTTGGAACCATGTGGGCTTTGTGACAGCCTTGATCATTTGAGTGCAGCGAGTGCCGCTATGTGACTTTGGAGATCAGGTTGCAAACTCTGAAGCTTCTCCCAGGCAGCCTTGGACACTTACTGCCGAGCCACTCTGAACAATCCTGTTACCCTGAGGCCCATGGGTGAGAGATGGCGGGGGTGGGAGCAAGGTTCCTGGCCCTAGCTGCTGTGGTAACTGCCCAAGGGACACAGAGCCATAGCCAAGCCTCACTGATCTTTAGAGCACAAGGGGAACTAGCTATCGCTACTGTTCCGAGCCACTTGGCTTGGGGTCATAACACATAGTGGATGGAACAGCTCCACAGCATGATGTCTGGAAAGACAGCTCTATTCAGGCGTAGGGTGCACCCGCACTAGGCCACCCCGAACCCTTGTACTCAAGGCAGGCATCACTAATCAATCCTAGCACATTCCCTGTGGCCTGGCTCACCTTACAATCATGTTCAGCCTGAGCTCCTGGCAGTTTACAAAGTGAATAGAGCAGAGTAAAACCCATCAGTGAACTGAGTCTCAGTGGGCCGGAGTCCAAACAAGCCCTGGCTTCTGGACCAGTGAAGTCTCTGGTATCACCCAGTGGCAGCTCCCAGGAAATGCAGGCAAAGTAGCTATGGCTGTGGCCCTGAGAACTCAGACTAAGGGGCCATAAGAGTCACACATGGGATCTATGGATCATGCTCATTGCCGTGTAATCCTGTCTTCCGTGGTGCTCCCAGAGGGAGCTGTCCCCACTCTACCAACCAAATGTCTGATATGCCCATTGTGTATGGTGGACAAACCCACTGGTGCGGCCAGCTGAGCCCCGGGAGGTGAGGTGACCCATGGCAGCAACGATGCCAGAGCTGCAGGACACTCCAGCTTCCAGCTGCTCTCAGGTGCTCCAAGGACAGCTCCCGTGGGCCTTGTCCCTGCCATGTTGTGCCATCCCCAGATAAGCCCCTTGGGAGGAGGAGGAAGGGTCCTGTGTCCTCACACTCCTCTAGCTGGCTGCTAACTGGGTCACCCAGGTGCCCAAAAGCTGAGAATCCAGGTCCTGACTGGACCTCCCCAAGGGAAATGGACCTGACTTGCAGTGAAAGGGCCAAGCTGCTGCCCCCCTCTTGGTGACCACTGAGGAAGCGGGACCCCAGCGGTGGTGGACAGGCGGGTGTGGGCCTGGGCTGAGGAGGCCTACCTGTTGACCAAGAAGAAGTTGGCCACGAGACACAGCATGGAGGGCACAGTGGAGGCGATGGCAAGGTAACTCTCAAAGTAGTTCTGAAAGCACAGAAGAGGGGAGGCTGCTGAGGTCACTTGGGGACAGTGGCAAAGCTCCTCTGCTGTTGTTTCTCCCAGTGTCCCCAGTCACCCAGGCACATAGGTAAGTCCACCCAACATGGTCTCATCCCCATCTCCAGCCTAAGACACTCACTTTGTCACTCAACCAACAGCTGCCGATGTCAGGATGGCTAACACTAAGCTATGCTGAGTATACTGGGGTCACAGGAAAGACGAGACAGTGTCCCCAGAGAGGCCCACACTCCCATCCAGCCTATCTGTCCCATTTGGCAGTGGTGGGGGACTCTACACATGACTGGGAGGAAAAGAGTCGCCCTGCTGCCTGCTTGGTGCCTCACCCACATGCAGTAAGCCCCACCAGGCTTGAGAGGACCCGGATGCATTCTCAGACCCAAGTGAGGTGTGCAGGCCAGTTCTGGACTTGCTCCCGCAGCACTGCTGCTACAGAAGCTTAAAGTCGTCTGAGGAAGTGGCTCCTATACTGACCAGGATGAGAGGAAAAGGTATTTCCCCGGCAGCAGCTACAGGCTACCATCATGGCTGTGTGGGGCCACAGGAGGACGGGAACCTTTCTGATCACAGCACCAGACTCAGAGCCAAAGAGGCTGCATGCAAACTTGATTTTTTAAAAAATGTGATGGATGTTGTAATGATTCATTCCGTTAAATTTCAGAAGGATTCAGAGTGTTCAAAATTATTTTGACAGCTATGACCTATGCCACTGACACTTTCCTTGACCAGTGACTCAGAATAGAGTTCATTGCTAATTATAAATTACTAATCAATCTTTTTTAATATTTCAAGCTATAATGGAAAAAATTAGCCACTTTTGTGTTTTTATAAAGGTATCCAAAGATTAAAAAAAAATTAATGGACACAGGATCTCACTATGCAGCTTAGACTCATAGTGATCCTCCTGTCTCAGCCTCTCCAGTGCTGGGATTACAGGGCTGTACCACCACGCCCAGTTTTGGGGCAGGCACAGCACATCCAGTTTTGGGACCAGCACGGAATGCGGTACCAGGGATCAAACTTGGGTCTTGGTGCTTGCCAGACAGGTGTGTAGACCGCTGAGATATCTCTCTGGCCCACAAACCTAATATGTTTGTACTACACATGTGTTATCCTGTAGCATACCTGTCTTAAAAAACAAGATCCTAGAAGGGCTGGGGCCATGGCTCAGTGGCAGAGCAATTGCCTGGCATGCAGGTGGCCCAGGGCTCCAATCTCAGTACCACAAAACAAAACCACCCACTGGAAAGGGCTGACTCTGGTCTTCAGTCACTATAGGTTAAACCATGAACCCCAGGTGGGTAATGAGTTCTAAGCTAGGACATGAGCTGCTGCGCATTAAGCACACAGGGCACGTACAAGGCTGCACAGGAGTTCCCATTTAACTCTAAACAGGAAGCAAACAGAAAGAAGCTGGGTGAGCTTTCCACTCTGGAAAGCTGAAGATATTCAACTTCACTGTGTAAACATTTTGATGGCAAGTACCAGCAACTCACACAAAGCACCCTGCCCGCTGAGGGGTCACTAAGGAACACAGGATGTGCTTCTCACTGTTTAGGAGTGCGGTGTGTCCCCCAGAAGCGTAAGGTAGAGCGTGAAGGTTGCTAGCAGCTCGAACACAAGAAAAGACGTCAGAACACCCTGCTAGGGCTTCTTCCCTCAGGCCGGAGGGATTGGTGAGCTCCATGGGTTGCCAGGTAGGAGGGTGAGGAAGGGCAGTCCCAGCCACAGCCTTAAGAAGATGGCAATTAGGGGCCAGGGAGATGGCTTAATAGAATAAGCGCTTGCCTGGCAAGCGCAAGGGCCGAGTTCAATCCCTGGTTCCACCAAAAAAAAAAGACAGCAATGGCCAGGGGTTTGAGCATGGGTCTCAGGGCAAGTGGGCCTGGTGTTCACCTTGCAACAGTCAGACTTTCCATTCTGGGAAGGTTTGATTGCAACCCGGAGGCTAAGAATGAAGGCTATCATAATGGGCTTCTCAGCGCCAGCAGCACAGACATTTCCACAGCCCGTTTTAAGCATGCAGAGGGCTTTTTTGTGGCCTTTGAAACCTGCACCCTGAATATAAGGTCTCAGGCGGCCTTGCAATTAAAATGATAATCACAGCTTGTGCAGCGGTCCATCAACCATGAGCCTCAGAAATCGTGTTCCGCGTTTGGTGCCCCATTGTGCTCACCCTGATGGGCTCAGCAGAGCCTGGGCTGGGCTGGGGCATCAGTCAATTCCATCCTGACACAGTGGCTGGGACTTGGGAGGTGGGGTGGATACTGTATAGAAGCGGTGGAGCAGTAAGAATGAAAGGATACGAGTGGGGGCCCCAGCAAGGCCCTCCCTTTCTGTGGCAGCTCGATCGGGAGCCATGAATAACTCATATGGGCTTGAGGATCTTCTTTGGAGAAGGCTCAGATCCCCTGAATGTTTTAGGGATGGAGATTTTTCCAGGTAACTGAATGTTCTGGTTTGTTAATAGTTAAGCAGATGGCCATGTCTCTTAATGTTGGAAGCTTTTCAAATATTGACAACTGAGAGCTGGGGATATAGCTCAGTGGCACAAGCGCTTGCTTGGCAAACACAAGATCCTAAGTTTGATTCCTGGTACAAAAAAATTGATAACTGAATTATAAGTCCTTTTCCATTGTCAGAGTCCACTTCCCTGCTTTGGACTGGGGCTGGGCAGTCTTTTCTATCAGTTCTGGTAACACAGATGTGGAGAACCTATCAATTATTTTTTTAAAAACTTTATCCTCATACAAAGATACACTTTTTACTTCATGGCTGCTTTTGTTGGCAGGTAAAGTTTCTGCAGTGAGGTGTGGGGGTGGACTCCTGTGTCCCCAGGACCCCCACCTTCTGCGCAGTGTGCAATTTCTTGAAGAGTGGCCCTCCCACCAAGAAAATACAGCAATGGTGACAGGCGCCCCAAAGGGAGGAGGGGGGCAGGTACCTTTCCCTGGTGACAAGGAACTCGGAGTGATCCCCCAAGTTGCTGAGCGTGGTCTCCCCTTCCAAAAAACTGAAACTGAGTTCTACAACCACAAGGCACTAAATTCTGCCACCATCACAGTGAGACTGGAAGTGGCCTTTGCCCAGTGGCTCCTCGGCTATGATGGCAGCCCTGGTAGACACTTGGCTCGTAGCCTCCTGAGGGCTAAAGCAGAGGCCCCAGGCAAGGCATGTCCAGACTCCTGGGCTGCAGAGACTGAGGGGTAATAGTATGTTGATCAAGCTATTACACTGCTAGCATTTTGTCACACAGAATTTCAGACAGCTGGGTCTTTTTATTTTATTTTTTTATGTATTTGGTACAGGGTCTCCCTATGCAGCTCAGACTCATAGTGATCCTCCTGTCTTGGCATCCCCAGCACTGGGATTATAGGCACGTTCCACCACACCCAGTCTGGGAGGGTGGCTAAGTGTGCCCAGGGGCGGGGCCCTGCAGTATGTGGTGCCAGGTTCCCCAGTCCCTGTGCTTGCCTAAGCAGGCACTTAGTCCGCTGAGCTATCTCACTGGCCTCAGCCCTCCTGTTTCAACTTATACCTGGGCCTACATGAAGACAAGGACAGCTCATCATGGTCCTTTGGTCAATTTCTTGCCAGACACAGAGACCAATGCACTTGTCCCCTAGAACAAAGGCCATGCTTGTCAAACACCCCAAACCCTTCAGCATGTCTTTGATAAACCCTCTGTGGAAATAGATTAATGACACAAACTTGATTTATGAACCACTGTGCTGTCTACCCAGTCCATGCATGGCTGGAGGGCAGGCAGAAAGGCTGCAGAATTCCAGGCAGCCCCACCTCCTCCAGGGTGCTCGGGAGAGGCGTTCCTGGCCAGCATTCTGAATGCTCAAAGGTAGAGGCCCAGTTATCAGAATGGAGTTTGCTCCTTGAGTGTCTGATCTGCCTTTCTACCCTCCATGAACACCAGGCTGTCTGTACCCTGCAGTTCCCTGGGGCTCAGCAGGGGCTCAACACTCAACCCCTGGTAGAGATAAAGCAGACACGAGAAGCCTGAGGCCAACAGAGCCACACAGCTAGGCAGTGCTAGTGACAGGACCTTCAGACGCAGGGCAGAGCTGCCTGCACCAACCCGCTGCACTCCGGCCAAGGCTGCTTTTTCTTGGCTGAGGTAGCTGACTTCACGACGGGACCACAGCGCCTCCCTGTCTGTCCCAGTGTGCAGGCTGGCAGCTTCACACCTTCCCAGCATGAGCATAGACTGGCTCTCGACCTGAGGGCCTATTCACAGGAGTAGTGTTCCTCTCCATGTGGGCAGCATCTTCCCTCTGCCCAGTCGTGAAGTGCAAGTGCCCGGTGCACGGCAGCAGATGATAGGTCGATGTCTGTCCCTCTGCTTGCAGGGATGGACAGAGCTGACAGAGCAAAGAGGTGTGCAAGCTGGCTCTTGTCTCAAAGTTCCTGTCCATTCCCCTGGGCAAGACCACAGGCCTCTGGTTATAAGCAGCGCTAACAAGAAAAGATTAAGAAGGCCCACGAGATAGCTCAGCAGTATAAAGTACCTGCTTACCTTGGTTCAATCCACAACACCACATGCTGCACCCAGTCCTGCTCCTAGGGTGGGCTGAGCCAGCCACATACATATACATACAAACACACACACACACACACACACACACACACACACACATGCACAATTAAGAGAAAGGCCACCAGGACAGGCGAGATAGCTCAGCAGACTAGGTACCTTCTTAGGCAAGCACAGGGACCAGGGTTCCATCCTAAGTACTGCATACCGCATTGGCCCTGCCCCTAGGCGCGCTAAACCAGTAACAGAGACCGGGCATGGTGGCGCATGCCTGCAATCCCAGCCCTGGGAAGACTAAAAAGAAGAGGATCACTATGAGTCTGACCTGTATAGTGAGACCCTGTACTAAATACATTAAAGAGAGAGGGAGAGAAAGGGAGAGATAGGCAGACAGAGAGAGACAGAGAAGAAAGACAGAGAGGGACAGAAAGATGGCTAGTCATGGTCACTGGTAAGCAGAGACCATATTAAAGAGAAAAGTAAGGACTGGGATACAGCTCAATGGTACAGCACTCGCCCAGCATTCCTGAGGCCCTGAGTTTGATTCCCCAGCACAGAAAAAAATAAATAAATAAAAATAAAAACAAGATGCTGGGTAGTACTGGGCAGGCTTCCAGCTTCTCTCCTGACTGTGTGACCCTCATGAAGTCCCCACGGGTGGGGTGGTTGGGACTCAAAACCCAGCCAGATTGGCCTGGGGAGATAGCTCAGTAGAACAAGCGCCTGCCTGGCAAGCACAGGGTCCCGAGTTCAATCCCCAGTACTGCAAAAACAAAAACAAAAAC
>NDGN011469381.1:0-16209 GCA_002564285.1 Tympanoctomys barrerae | reverse complement strand
CCTGCTCTCATTTGAATGTCTAGACATTTGTGGATTATTACATATAAACCATCTGAAATATCAAGCCAATGTTTTCCCAAACTAAATTTAACTTGTAGATTAAAAATGAAATCAAGAATTGTAAAATCAGAGCTTCTGGGCTGGCTTGTTATAGAAGAACAAGAAAGTACAAGAAATAGAAATGATTGGGGGAAAAAACAGAAGCCTTCCAATTTGGTAGAGTAAGAAAAAAGACATGGACAATCAGAGAGCAATTACTGACCAATTTATAGATGTTGATCTCAGGATAAGACAGTACAGAGGTTTAACAGGAAAATCAGAAAAACTTAATATAACTGGGGAAGCACTAATTACCTCTATTTGAGATAATGCATATTTACATGAAAACGTGTTTTACCTTCACAGGTACTTATTAACTTTCCTTCATTTAAAATGTAAAGTATTTTGAGACCTGTTTAGTTCATCTTATTAGTAACTGTTATTAAGTGGTATTTTAAAGGGAAATTAAGTGATACAATGACCCATAGGAGGAGCATGCATGCCCAAAGCTGCCACTGAAGAAACATTTTCTTCCCCCTGTGTTCTTTGCAAGAAGCAAACTGCTAGAGGGACAGTCTTGTGGGAGAGGTCTTTTGAAAGAGTGAGGGTCCCAGCTTGTTGGAATCCTTCACAAATTATTTCCTGATTGTAAGAAATGTCTCTGTTAGTCATGAGGGGAAAAAAATACCATTTCCTTTCCGGCCCATATTTAACCACCGTATTTGTACATATGATTGCTGCTCTAGGGTAAGGGCTCCGAATGAGCTGCCAGGCTGCCAGGGATTGAATCTAAAGCCCCCTAACAGTTAAATGTCCATTAGTTGCTCCACGCTTAGCATCCTTCAGAAAGAAGAAGGGCTGGGAGCCCCGGGCGGATATCTAACTAGCCTAATGAGGAGAGAGATTCTGGGAGCAGAAAAAGTTCATTTTCTGAATTTCCAGCAAGAAGTCACTTCAATATTGCTTCTAGGAAACACTGACAGGCTTTGTTGGTAAGAAATCATTAAGCTGAGAAAGAAATGGGATATTGTTATATGAGGTTTTTAAAGAAAATTCATTTTGATAGATGTCTAACTGTGCATTCAATTAAATTTCCCTTCTCTTTCTTAAAAAATAGATGTCAGGTAATTGTACTCAAGTTCTGTAAGCTGAAAAGTGTTATCCTTTCCTTCCAGTTATTAAAATTTCTTTATCAATATGTGTCTTTCTTGTCTTTATCCTTTGACTACGAGGGACCCTTGGTGAAAATACCTAGAATTTTGCCCCTGGTGTGCAGCTGTGTGCTACATGTGCCTCCCAGAAGAATTAGTGAAAATTGCTCCTCTCTGGGATGAGAACTGACTTCAGTATTTAAAGTATAGAAACTCCACTCCCCCAAAATGTGTTCGTAATGCACATGGCCACGTTTAATTATACAGTCACACCTTATCACCATTGGTGCTAGTGCCTTATGATTTCCTATTAATCCTGACATTCCAGGATAGTCCTTTGGAAGCTTTTGACAATGAGCAACCACCTACTATTAGAAACATTTACCTCCTTCAAGCCATCCTATTATTGCCACAAGATTCATCACTTTAAAATATGGCTATGCAAATAATACACTCTTGCTTCTAAAACATCAAGTAGCGAACTATCCATCATATAGACCAGTGTTGGCGAACCTATGGCACACATGCCTCAGCAGGCTGTTGTCTCACTGAAATCTCTAAAAGGTTTGCTATTATTCATTTAGCCCAATTAGTTCCTCCTTCATCTGATCTAGCTTCCAGTAACAGTGCTCACGTTTTTCCTAACTCATCAGAATGCATTTTTGAAATCCTATCTACTTACCCTTCTATTTTCCATTTCCTGCACCAGAGGTAATCACTGTATTCCAATTCATGTGTGCTAAGCCATGCAAAATTCTTCCTTCACAATATTGATCTCATCTGCTTGTTCCCTTCCCTGTCACTGCCATCTAATTAATTCTGGCTTTTATTGTATTTTGCCTTAAGCTATTTTAATAGTCCATTATTTGACTCCTTTAACACACACACACACACACACGTGTGCGTACCAGATAACTGCATATGACAACCACATTCATTTTTTAACATAAACTTCAATCACATTACTGTACTCTAATAAAATAGTTTGCAATTCTTCTGGTGTCTATCAAAAGTTTAACATACCTTAGCATTTAAAGCTTTGCAAAATGTGGCTGACTCTTATATTCCAAGGTTACCATCCTTGTTCGCCATCAAAACAAATTATATTAGAAAATACAGCTGCAAACTTTTCCTGTCCGACTCCATCCTGTTTTATCTCCACTCATGTACCCTGTTGTGGGTGGAATGTCCTCCTTCTCCACCACTTCTCGCATTGAAATCTTAATCTACTTTTAGATTTCTTTTCACATTCCAATCACCCTGTAAAATCTTTCCTAATCCACTGACCAAGCATGATGTCTCACTTCTCCGAGAAATAGTACTTAATGGCACTTCATTGACATGTCACATAGATTGAAATAAAGAGTAATAGTAGGTCTTAGTTTCCACACCAATGATATTTTCAAGCACTTTCTTCCCAACTCTAACACCTAGTGAACAAAAGATCTTTTCAATAATAAAGCACAGAAAAAAAAAACCACCATTTCGGAATGTCCCAGCTCATGGGAATGAGATTTCCAAGGGATATGGAGCCTTGGAGAGAAACCTACGTCAGTTACCAGGTCAAGTTAACTCAGCCCTTTCTTTTCCTACTGTTCGATATGTAGTCACATAAAAGTGATGAGTGATTTAGATCTTTGCTTTAGGATAGAGCTGACACTATGGTGAAAATGGTGCAATCAGATTCTTTCCAGAATAGGGTTAATAATAACTCATTTTCAATTTCCTCATGTAAAAATGCCTGCATACTGAGCAATGTTTTACCTTTACTTTACTCTTTGTCCAATCCTCACTTAAAGATTTATAAGGAATCAGAGAACAAGATTGTGACACAGTTCTACATCCAACTTCAGGAAGAGACAATGATTTTTATTTTGTAAGCACAGTAATTTCTAAACTGAAGTCTCCTCTGCTGGCTACTCTTGTAGATCTTACACTATTAGAGACTTCTAACTTACAATGAGCTCTTTGTGCATGAAATGCTATATCACACTTTTTATTTTATAATATTGGCCAAAAATAGCAATATTGCACCCATTCCTTGAGATGAAGATGTATATATTCTTACACTACTGCTACAGAATCCAACTGCAGTGTCACATGCCTAGCATACCATAGAAGGACAAATTCAGGAAATCTTATTTGATATTTGATTGACTATATTTCAAATTCTTATTACTACCTCTTTATGTTTATTTTTGGATTTACAAACCAAATAGGAAATAGGGACACTAGTCAGTGTCAGATTACTTCCAAATGAATTGAATTTCTTAACTATTCCTTCCTGCAGAAGAAAGAGGAAGACCAAAATGCCTCTCAGCAGCACATGCAAAGGTCGAGGTAAGGGGAACTTGAAGTTCGAAGAAACCATTGACTTGGAAACCTTTAATAGCCATTGTATGGCAAGTTCTTATATTCTAACAAATGAATAGGTGCATTATATTCTGAAAATATTTTAAAAGGTGACATTTTCTATGAATTCCATGTACTAATTCCCCTTTTACTGATTATCTCCCAGGTAATTCCAACACACAGGTAATGTAGCCGAGTCAGGTCAGTGGGCATGAGTTGCTTCCTCCCTTTGCTCATGGATTATTTTCAACACACAGTTGCTCACCAAATCTCATCCACCAATGAGCGTACATGGCATACTTACCTCCATTTTCCCAATACACCATAGCTTCCTTCCCTTCAGAATTTATTTATATTTCTGGTTTTATTCTTAATAATTAAATTTATCTGTAGTGGAAACTGCTTCCAGAAACATAAACCTCTCTGGTTGCACCATTCTCTGGGTTTTAAACAAATCTCTTAGAGGAAGTACAGAAAAGATTTTGAGCAGCCCAGCCAATCTCACTACAGATACATAAAGGAGCTTACAGTATCCCCTGTTAGAATGGGTCCTTAGGGGGGAAATATGTGTGTTTGAGAGTCTCCTTTCTGCTGGAGCTGCAGTGAAGCTGTTCTCGATACACTTCTAAGATGTCTGTAACCTCTGTATCTTGTTGATTCTCTGATTTTGCTTTTTCACTTCAATGTGTTTCTTAGTTTCTGGAAAGATTCACTGAGGTCAGGTGTTCCCAGCATAGAGATATCCCAATTATTTGCCTTCAACATATAGTCAGGAGTGTCCTGCCAGCTCTCATTAAATCTTGCTGTCTTATCTTTGAGTCAATATATCGAGCATCCTCTGAATGCAATCCTTGTTACACATTTTAATCATCTTGATTGGATGATTGCTTCTGTTTTAAAATAAAACGTGGGTTAGTATAATTACTTAGTAACAACAGAATTACAGGTTTGCATATTTCATAGATGTTGAAGTTTTCTAACATATTAGCTATTTCTTCACCCAAACAACCATTTGAGATAAAGCAGCAAGTACAGCTTTTTAACTAAGTGGGCAAAAGATCAGAATGATAAAGGGGCATTCTCTAGGAATTATGGATTAAAAGTGATACTTAAGACTTAATATCAGAGGTCTTGCATGACATGCTAGTATAATAAATTAAAATAAAACATGTAAAATCATATATAAAATGTACCCAAGTATCTGCCTTTGTATCAGGAATGAATCTCGAATGCTTAGTAATGCTCAAACTAATATTCAAAAGAATCAGAAGAAAGAGATACATTACAATGAAAAGTAGACTATAGTGATAAATAAACTCACTAAAGAAGATAACTTTAATTTATAAATATAGCTAAACCTTAGATCAAATATTGTAGTCGTTTATCTTGCATTTCATAGCTAAATGACACTCTGCACACTTTATAAAATATGAAGATTTTTATTAGATTATTTTCATTACTGCATACACTGACCAATTTCTTGACATTTTGATTAACAACAAAGTTGTTTATGAAAGTGGAAGGTTTGGGGTCTCATTGTAGAAAAATCAGCATTTTGAATTAGGGAAACATTGTGATCATGTGTTATGAAAAATATAAAATATATCTTAGTATTTCAGGAAACGGCTGGCTTCATCAGTCTGTGTCAGGGAATTAATTTTCAGTAGTACATCCCTGCTGATACATCTGAAACCTGAGAAAGTCCAATTTCCTTCCTTCATATGTGTCTAATAGAGTATGAATAGTTCAAGTGTCTGAGCAAAATCAGAGGCCGAGTCACAGTCTAGCTTCCTCAGTAACAAGGAGGGCAGTGTCTTCACCCTGCTGCTGCTGACAGAGGGGCCTGCATCTTCCTCTCCCCGGGAACGGTTTTCACACCTGGGTGAGGTGCAAATTGCAGTCAGAAGACAAGAGCCTGAGGGAAATAGGATGGACTACTGGGCACATGATAGCTTTCTGCCCACATTTTCACTTCTGCAAACCACAGAAGAGACAAAGAAAGCGCTCCTGGGTGCTGGGGGAGGACTCAGTGGCAGAGAACCTAGTTGCCTAATCCCCCCACCCCTCCTTTTCACTCCTGGAAGAGCCCCAGGCTTGCAAATAGGTCCAAATGTAGAAAACTTCCATTTAGGACTTACAGAAGAAATAGAACAGAAGACATACGCATTTTGCAATGCACTCTGAGTTTCTTCTCAGCCTGCCAGTGGAGACACCAGACAAAGAACTTCACAGAAACACTTACAGTTCCAGCCAGGCAGATGTAAAATGTTTCATCCATTGATAATCCCTAAGTAAGCTTTTGCTATGTGTGCTGTTCAGGTCTCATGTATTACATAAATAAACATAAAAACATAAACAAACATAAAAAGTCTTTGCTTGGAAGTATTCTTTTTTTCTGAAGATCTTTGAACACAGTATGGTGAATAATGCGTCATACCTGTGATTGCTTTTCCTCTTAGTCTCCTCAGGAGTGAGTCATGAAAGGTGGTCTCACTCTCATTAGATCAAATTTAGTTGGGAACTTGTGAGAAATAGGACTTTTCAGGGCCACACTCAAACTATCTGAACTAGCAAATCTAAGGATGGGACCCAGGATTCTGTCGTAACAAATTCTCTAGGAGATTCTGGTGCATGTTAAAGCATGAGAACCATTGAAAAGTGATGGCGATGGCTGTGGGTGGATTTGCATTCTTTCTGTGCATTTCTGGTGCATTAATATACTCTTGTGTTTTCTGGGTATGTGGAAGCAAGGAGCACTCTGGGAGCCACCATACAAAGAGCTTTCATAAATACTGTCAGTACAAGAAAAAAATCATCTTCATGTAACAACAGCTTTGCAAAAAAAGAGTGTCTTAGTGTCACTCTGCTGTGACAATGGATACATTTATTGCATAGCTTTTATCCAAATTTTATCCAAATTCAAGTTTCCTGTTGTATCATCTATCAGGTTCTCATCATTAAAAGTGTTCTCATCATTGGACAGTTTTGAGGATTGAAAAATAGAAATGCATTTAGAGCAAAATACATTATGCTTGGAATATTTTGGTGTTCAATGTAGATCTACTTTTAAGAGCTATCGTGGACTTTTTTCATATACTAAGAATAAAAACAAAATTGCTTTATGGAAAAGTGGTATTCAAAGCAGTTTATATGTCAGATAAAAAATTGACCACAGCTCACAGACACACTTTATTTGCTGTTTCTGCCCAGTCAGACCTAATGAAGAAAATGGTATCTTGCTGGACAAAACTTCACCACAGATGTATCCAACAAGTGAACTAGATCCATGCCCCTCCACTCATATATATTCCAGGTCAGAGTTACACATGGTATTTTTATGACCTGATATCAGAAAGGAACAGTAAAGATCCAGAAGTGAACTTGTAGCTAGGGAAATCTGAAGGACTAAGTCCAGACTTTCAAGACAAATGGAGCAAGCAAACTAGGCACAGTGCTTTACTTCCTTCTAGAACCTATTCAAATCCCTCCAGCTAGACATGTATGCCCAAGAAGATGGATTTGGCCATGGCGTTAGGTAGATCTGTGTCACTCAAGGATCTGGCACTTTAATTTTTTGTTTTTGAAACAAGTTCTTACTATGCAGCTCATGCTGGCTTTGTACTCACTTTTGTAGCCCCCAGACTAGTCTTGAACTCTCGCTATCCTCCTGTCTCAACCTCCTCAGTGTTGGGATTACAGGCATGTACCACCACACCTGGTTCCTTAGGTGTGGCACTTTAGAAAGCAAAGAACTTTGCCTTGATTCCCATCTGAAAGCAACCCTGACACACTCTTCTACACATACCACCAAATCAATGACAGAAGAAGTGGGATAAAGCATGCAGTATTTACTCATTTATCAATTTTTATTCACTTTAATGAGAAAAAAAGATAAAATAGCAATGAGACAGTTTCAAAACAGGTTAGTAGGACTGCTACAATAATTAATACATTGCATATTGTTGTCTTCATAGTAGTTATTCAGAGGACAAGATGCAGACATGAAATCTACATGCAGTATTTAAAGACAACAATGATGAGGACAAAGATCTGACCCACCTGGGTACCTCCTCTCGTGACTAGGCATACGGAGGTAGCCTGGTGTCCGCAGGTGTAAGTATCATGGCAGTAGTCACTACAATTTTCCCAGTAGAAGCAGCTCTTCTGTAGAACCTCAGCCACAAATAACAAGGACTCTTTTGCTTTACTTGTTCTAAGGAGACAAACCCCGAATAAAAATAACACAGAATTTCAAAACCAGACAATATGAAATTAAGTAATTAATTGATTAATAATGGTAATTCTATTTCATATTGATATTTCCAAAGTAGTTGCTGAGATTACCATATACAAACATGCAAAATTGATCGAACAGCTAAGTACTAACAATTAATAAAAGTTAGTAGTTCAACTATCTCAGCTATTTTGTATATATATATATATACAAGAGTTTCTTTCCCTTTCTTCTGTTCTTTTCTCCCTGTGTAGAGTAGCTGCTTTGAAGATAATGATACATAATATAATAACTATTGTTATTGTCTTATAATTTGATAATGAAAATATTTTATTTTTCATAAAATAAAATTAAAAAGTAAACCCATTTGGTTCCCATTGCCTGGTTAGTGAACTTTTCTCTTGTATCTAGGTTCATTTGCAGTGTGCTTTTAACACCAATGTAGGAATAATTTCAGGGAAATATGAAATGTGAAAGCACCTGAAAACTAAAAACCTTAATAACTAAGGAAACAAACACATACCTAACACGAACTTGAAAACTAGCTGCCTTAAGACATGAGGCTTAAGGGCCGGCCAAACAGGGCAGTAGATTAAAGCTCCTGCAAGCAGGCTCAGGGGCCTGGGGTTCAATCCTTGGGACTGCCTTGCTGGTCCCATCCCCAGGGCATGGTGAGACTGAATGTGGTGGCACATGCCTATAATCCCAGCTCTTGGGATGCTGTAAAAAGGAGGATCACTATGAGTCCAATCTACTAGTGAGACCCTTCCCTAAAAAATGTGAACCTTAAGTCAGACTAGCAATTCTGGACAAGAGGACATTTCTTTGCTTTGCACAGTGTCTGAAAGTCCTGTGGGGGAAGTCATCCAACAGCTTGAAGTTCCTGTAGGAGAACAATGAATTCCATTTGTGGTGGTGACAGACTTCCTCCTGCCTTTTCCTTTAGGACCTGGGACATGCAGACTCCCACACAGTGCCAAGGATATGAAGCAGAAAGGTACAATAGTGCCTGCCATAGAGAAGAACACCTTATGGTCTGTTCTATCCATTTGTTAATTCCCACAGTTCTTGAAAATAATGTATTAATTATTGTTGTCTTCATTTTGTCATTTGAAGTGTCAGAATAGCCTATCATTTACTTGTATGTAACAGAACCGAAACTTGAACTCCAGCCTGTCTCATTCTGCAATTCATCAGTAAGCCTTGTGGATCCCTAAATATCTGCGAAGGCACAAGGGGAGAAGGGAGCTGGTGTTGCTGAGCCTTAGCAGCCCTTCCTGAAGTTCGCAGTTAAAGTGGAGCAGTTTTCCACTCCCATTCACATGCACTCATTTCCTTTATATTTACAGTCTTGGTTCTGAACATAACATTTAGTTAGGAGAAGGAGAAATAATATATTAAAATAGCATGAAGGAATGTAGTTTGAAAGCCTCTTCAGTGCTTTAACAATGAAAGGAGCTTCCCTGCACAATTCCAGCATTAATTTTTAGCTTGTTAAATATGTAGCTTTGCTTGAGTTAGAAAAGTATACACAGATATTTCCATAAACTGGGTTTAGCCATTGTTATTGAATCTTGATTGCCTTTATACAGCGTTTATAGAACCCCTCCAGGGATTGCTAAGTGTAAGTTTTATGGCAAGGAGCTTGACATGGTGTAATTATAGGTAAACTGTGCTGTCTCATCCTGCATTTGGTCTGTCCATTCTTGTTAGTTAGGAGAGATGATACACACTCCAGCACCTTGTACATGCACACGTGTACACACACACACACACACACACACACACACACACACACCTTAAGACTCTGCCTTAACAGGCTTAGCCTACTTTATGTGTGAGCATGAAAATATTACAGATTTCAAGGACAACTGAGGTCAAGAAAGGCTTCAGGATGGAGGTGGGGTACAGTGGATGACTTTGGAGAGGACAGCAATGTAGCTTATTGGAAGAGAGACTTGGCAAGCTAGTCTTAGGGCTTGAAGGATATCTGTCTCTTTTTCAATCCTGATATGGTGGGTCTCTGATACCACACCAGGTTCTTAGAAACCATAAAATTCACATTAATTTAGTTGTGCTGAATTTACCTGATGAACCAGGAGTGTTCTTGACCCTTACCATAGACTTAGTCATTCATTGCTCGTGATAGTCCTCTAACAGCATCGTTTCATTGCTGAGTAAGCTGAGGTGCACGGCTTTCTAACTTGCTTGAAACCAACACAGTAAGCTCACTGCCATAGTCAGAAGGCTACTGGTCTGGATTTGTTTGAAGTCTCCTGGATGGTGTAGATTCCAAACTAGTTCTGGATTCCATTCTTTCTTCTCACTGGTGCCTGAAAACTAGTGTAAATTTTCCTGGAGATATAAAAGAATTCTGTGAGGCGGAAGAGGCTGTGCACATTGTCTGCAGCTGCAGCAAGTAATGTGTCACTGTGCATAGCCATAAGGAGGACAGTGGCCAGTCCAGAGCACTTGTGTCCGCAGAGCAGTTCCCACACAAGGAAAAACTCAAAATGTACACTACATGAGGCCCCACCTAGCACAGTTCAAGAAGACTTGAAGACAAGAATTGAGGATGATTTTTCTGATCCCAAAGAGCTCAGTTTGTATAAGAACAGAAAACCTAGAGATTTGTTGAGTTGATAGTCGTCTCCATACAGGGCTATCAGCTGACATGCAGAGAACCTTCTGGAGAATAGTTTGTGCTGCTCTGGTCTATGTGGCCATTGACCTGGGAAGAGTACACTCTCCTGAGATCACAAACACACATTTACATGTGAGATAGGAGGACAACGTCAATCAAACCACACAGAACACTCAGTCTAAAGTGCTTTGAAGTAAGTCCAGAAACAACTAAACACTGACGCATGACTGTTTTCAAGAAAAAACCCAGGCCTCTCACCCATGCCTCGGGAAATAAACAAGCCTTTAGCAGCAAGTTAAACAAAGTCAGCTTGATTTTTGGAACCCTTTCAAATCCATTGTTTTGTTGCTTCTAATAAACAAAAAAGGAGATATTCATCAAATTATCTACTCATTCAATATATGTCTGTATTTTATATCTATATCAATATATGTCTTTGTCAATATTTCTGTATTTTGACTTTTGTAGAACTCCCAATTTATTTGAAAATAGTGTATTGGAAAGTGTACAATAGGCAGAGTACTACTAAAGTTCTCAATCGATTTCTTTCAATACTACACATCTTATTCATTCAATAAAACAGCTAAACAATTTTTAAAAGAACTTTTGCTTGTCAGTATCATTCCTTTATCAGCCACACAATGAAAAGAAAAATCTGTATATAAATCTATTAATGCCATATAGGTTGGCTATCGGAGTCAATTACTGGTGGTAGAACAAAAAACAAAATACTAGAGAGAACCTTTTTGGATAAATTTCCAATAATATGATTTTATTTATAAAACTTGCTGAGAACTAGAATATAATAGAAAATAAAAACTTAAATTTTGCACTTAGGAAGCTTTGTGTGTTTTACAAGTTATTCAACAATCCTAAATTTCACACAAGTCTATTGAGTTTCAAATTTGTTTCATTCTTACTTGGTATCTGTGTTTCATTCTTTCATGTATCTGTATCTATTTTCTCCAAATAAGATCAATGCCTTTTCTTATATATTTGTATCTAGTGACTCAATTATAGTAAGTGCTGGAATTGTTTAGCAAAAAGCCAAAAAAATTGTCTTCCTATAAGTGTGACTCTGTAAAAGAAGTTTATAAGGTTATTTGCTATTATAATCTGAGCAAGGTCAGGAATGGGAAACACTGTATGATAACATTTTTATTTGAGCATAATTGAATCAGATATGCTTTTCACTGTCTTTGTGGAGAATAAGTAAAAACAGAAACCATGCTTGTCCTTACATGGATTTGACCTTCAAATACCAATCAATCAATCATCAATCAACTGTACTTTTCTGAGGATCTAGCGTCATGTAATGAATTGTATAAAAGCACTATCCCAGATTCAGAGAAGAGAAACATAAGATAGTTTTCAGCTTCACTGTACTTGAAAAGACAAGCTTGAAATATGTCAGCAGATAATTAGCTATAGAAATAGTGGGTAATCAGTGTGAAAATAGCAGGCAGATATTTAAGAGTTGCCAGGCAAAGGGAATTCTAGGGGTATTTGGTACCCCATTACAATTTTCTGATCTTAATAACTGACCCCGAAGTTAGCGTAGATGTGACGCTGGCAAAGCTGGTCCAAATGACCTAATGGGTACATGTGTAGCTCCTTTAAAAAATCCTTTCTTCCATTTTAAAAAAACAAGTTGTCAATGACAACTGAAGAAATCAAATGTTCTCCTAGTTTGTCACTGATAACATTTGCAAAATTAATTGCCAAATTAATTTAAGTGTTAATGTATGCCATGATCATTCTGACTGAGAAATAAACCTAATAAAATATCTCCAAAATTTTAGAAACAGGTTCTGTTTCATGGGCAAATGATTAGAAATCTATGAACAAACACATACACAAAATAAATTTGACTGAAAGGTTAAATATACAGCAAGCAGTAGACAGGATACTGAAATTATACACAAACTGTCTCTTGTATAGCTTATTTCACGTATCTGATATCATCTAATCACCAATAATGACCAAGTGGGAGTCAATTATTACATCTCAGGATAATCATTCATTATTTGGGATAACTAATTGCCTAGCTCACTAGACACAAGGGAATATGCTTTAACAGGATGAACAAACCATAACTGAAGATACTCTGCCTCAAATTAAAATGCTGTTTTGTTGTGTTCATCATTATGTGTGTTGAATACTATGTCTTTACCTAAGGGATTATGTGAGGTTTGTAATATTTATAAAGAGAGCAGCCACTCATCTCAGCACCATTTCAAGAGTATGTATTATTTATTTCTTGATCTCCCCCTTCAATGTTCAATATCTTTTAGAACTATGATTAATAAAACATTCCAATTTGAACAGCGTGAGTTCTATTCACAGAACACAGTTGTTCAGCCTCTCTCTATGCAGATGTCAACAGCGAGAGTACTTAGCACAAAGAAAATACATAATCAACATCAGATATTTTGAATTAAATATTTGGGGTAGGTGGTTCATTAAATTCTTTGCTTCATCCTTTAGTGGGACTTCTCCATTAAGTATGAAGAGATTGGGAACTAGGGAGCCTTGCACATGTAAAGGTGGTGTGTCACTCATCGTTAAAGCTACACTAAAAGCTCTCATTCAAGGTCTGTCAAGAAATCATTATCATTTTTTTCTCCCTCTTTTCTCTGAGTTTCCTTCTTATAACTGTGGTTTAATGTATTATTAATAGAAGAAAAGGAGTAAGGAACACTCGGCAGTTATTGTGTATAGAGACAGCAATTTCAGATTTGGGTGGAAGCTCTAGGAGTTATTTCATCCATCTTTAATAGGTATAGGTGTTATAGAGAATAGGGTCAGTGGCAATGCGAGCTCATCAAGGGAGGTCAGAGCCACTGTCACACTGTGGGAGGTTGTCTTTCGAGTAATCTACTTAGCCTCCATTTTATGGAATACATTGGACTGAATCCACAAAAATGTGTTGCTATGTTCCAGGCAGAAAATGGCACTTCGTATTCTATTTAGGGATGGAATGCAGTGAAGCAAGCCAGCTGATCAAGAGGCTGTTACCCGGGGCCTGTTGTGTGAGCTTTCTCCCTGGATGGTGTGTCCCTGCCCAGAAAGTTACTGTCACCTGGTCAGAGCAAAAAAGCAAAGGAAGAGTGAAACGTTTCATCACATTTGCGTCAGAGATGGAAATGGTCAAGGTTTAAGGAATCGTCTTGAATTATTTTGTCCCTGAGACTGGGCTGTGAACAGCCCTCCTCCCACCCACTTCCTGTGAACCTCAGCATCTGAGATAAACTTAGCTTCTTTTCATTCAGTTCCCCACAAAATGCATAAATAATAATGTCCCTCAGTCCATCACTATCCAATTCTTTTCACTAATCTGTTTAGATGTTTTCTGGATATTGAACAAAATAGTCCCCCTGGTATTTTATAGCCTCAGCTTTTACCTAAAGCCCAATTATTAAGGTAAGTATTGAAAAATACCAGTTTTAGTAAGTGCAAACATTTGAAGTGCTTTCCCATAGAATATTTCAATTAGTATTCACAAAGCATGAATTGTGTAAATCATACTTCCTGCTATCACAGTCATGTCGATAGGTGAGCCCTGAGTGCTCTGACTATGCCTTACACTGGAGGAGGCTGGACTCAGATACACTGCTCTGCCTCCCATCCTCTTCTTTAATAGCTAAGCACTGGGCATTCTTTTTTTAATTTTAATTTTATTTTATTTATTTGATACAGGGTCTCACTACGCAGTCCAGATTCACAGTGATCCTTGTGTCTCAGCCTCCCGAGCACTGGGATTACAGGCATGCCCCACCACATCCAGTTTTGGGGCTGGCACCTGGAGATCCAGGGCCAGCGTGGCATCAAATCTGAGTCTTTGAGCTTGCCAGGCGGGCACTTTATCCCCAAGCTATCTCCTTAGCCCCAAGCAGGTGTTTTGGATAACCCCTTCAAGGTTAAAAATATTCCCCATGTTTGGGCAAATACAATATTCAACACCAATGTGTATTACATGTCAATGAAGTCCTGAGAGCTTTTTGCAGATGCTTCTATGTCATGGCTCTTATTAAATAGGGGAAGAAGAAATTTGCAACATAGGCTAATGTCATTTCTCTCACTTCCCATAGTTTGTGGCTTAGGTAGTAATGTTCCAGAGAAAAGACTTGCAGCACACCTAGGGATGACAATAAAACTGGTTTTTATGATCTTCTTAAGCTTCCATTTTGCTAAGTGATCTAAATTTAAATATTCAGCTGCTTTCCAGACTTCAGCCAGAGCTCATCTTCCAACACACTAAGGATTTAGCTTGGCCATGATGAACAAGAACATCAACTTCTGCCCGAAATTAATGTGGCAAGACAGCAGCAGAGTTGTGGAAAATCAGTAGTGGCACAACTGGGCTCCTTGGAGCTGCCAGGAAGTGGGATGCAATCAGTGCTCTGGGGGAGAGATTCTGGCCTGGAGCCAAGGCCCCAGCACAAGTGTGTTCCGGTGAACTCATGCCCAGGGCTTGGATGCCGAGATACTATATCACTTGCAGGGATGATCCTGATTACTATTTCTGAATTTCAGAGATGTGCAAAGCTATCTGAGGACTAAATCCAGTGCAAAACACCCGTGGAAACACCTACCACCCTTTTGCCTCTGGTCAAATTTACAACAGCTTGTCATGAGGACAATATGTAAGAATAAACAGACATCCATCTCTCCACATCAGAGGTTCTCTTGTTTTATCTGTTTTTTTTCAATTTAGAACACTTTTTATCTTAATGAGAAATAATTTTATTTATGCTTCATGGATCATATCAGGATGGGTAATACTTCTATGTTTTAATCATTTTTTAAAAATATTTGGACCTGGTGACTTCTTTTCTTCTAGTCTTGTGAAAAATACATAATTGGTTATAGGGAACTGTGTAACCTCACCTTGCTGTGGAATACTGCAACCAGTATTTCTTTTATCTAATTGTGTTTTGATACTCATTATCCAGTATTTTTTGGCTGTCATGGGTTTGGGTTAGGTGTACAGGATGGGCAAGATAAAAAGCCAATCCATTAACTTTAAAATGCTTTTATTTTAGAACACCAAATGAAAAGTGAAAGAAACTTAGATTTTACATCTCTTGTCCCAGAAACCCCCAATGAGCCCGCATTCCAATTTATAGACTGAGATTTAGCCCAAGTCAATTTTGTTAATGAGTTACTTCTTGGAGAAAATGGATTTTTCTACCTTCTCTTTCTAGGTTTTTAAGAATTGTCCTATCTAATTGTACCTGTTCCCATTTCCTTTTTCATTGATGCAGTTCTACTTCTGAGTTCAGGAAAATATTAAAGGTATATACTTGTGGACAGAACAAATAAACTGAGTGGAGCATTTTCAGGTTTCCAAGGAAGTTAAGCATGAGCTAGTATTTGTTACTTCTTTTCAGCTTCCAGGTAGGACAAACGACAGCCATGATATTTTAAAGTGTTTTTATAAGTGATTATAGAGTTACAGAGGATTAACTAGTTTCATAGGCAACTACAAGTAATTTTAAAGTTACTTCTGATTCTGAATGGCCATTTAGCATAGCAAACAGCCCTGTACAATCAGCTCCCTTAATCGTCAGGTTCTGCATCCATATAATGAATCAACTGTGGGCCAAAATAGAGTGTGCCTAAGGAGAGTTACATGAAGAGAAAACACTCTCTCAGGCTTTCACAAAGCAAATTGGTCAAGCAATAGCCATGAGTCATCCACAAGGCTGACAGTGACAAAGGATCTACAAACTGCTGTAGAGGGTTTCAAGATAAATCCTGAGGGGATTTGACTGACCTTGTCACAT
>NDGN011469377.1:0-12985 GCA_002564285.1 Tympanoctomys barrerae | reverse complement strand
AAAAAAAAAAAAAAAAAAAAAAAAAAACCCTTTCCAGTTCCCATAAATGACTTAAGCTTTTCCCTGTTAAGGGCTCCTTCCAGCTGGGCCGGCATTGAGGTCCTGCTCTGGGGCCGTGCTTTTGTGAGGAAGGGGCCCCTGATCTGGGAAGGGTGAAGGGAAAAAGGCCTTCTCTTTCTTTCCTCCTAAGCCCCTCAAACTGGCGGTGACCCACAGTTAAATCCCTTTAACAAGCCTCACTTCCTCACCAAACCAGTTAAAACGCTGCAAAAATAAACAAGGCCCAGCGCAGGTTTTTCTTGCAGCTCTGGGGTCCAAGCTGAGCAGGAGGGGCCCATGTAGACCCCTTACCTGATATGGGGCCTCCCAAGACAGGGGTCTGGTCTGTCTGCTCACTGATGCGGTGCTGGGGTTGCCTTCTACGTGAAGTCCCTCTGCGGTTCCCTGTCACTGGGCTGAGAAGCTGCCACTCCAGGGACAAGCTGGGGCCGCCTGAGCTCCAACCACCGTCTGACCTGGCCCAGCTCCCTGTGGACACCAAGGGCCTGGCACTGGCCCTCCCTGGCTGTGGTGTGTGTGCTGGTCATGGATGACTTGTCCCACCCCTGCCAGGACTGCTCTGTGTCCTGAGCTCCTGAAGCTAGGAGCCAAGCCCTGGACAGCATCCGGAAGGAGGGTGCCCCTCTGCAGGGCAAACCCAGGGAACCCCAACCCTCACCATCCCTGAGAGCCACACATATTTCTAAACTCCTGTCCGTGTTTACTGCTACCCTGGACCACCCTGGGCCACCAGGGACAGGGGAGGGACTGGGAGTGGGGAGGCGTCACGGGATCATGCCACAGCATGCCATGGCCCGGCTGCCTCTGAGACCTGTGGGGCAACCCTTGCCTCCCCCAAGCTTGCCACCCTCTGTGGAGCCACAAGAGACAGGGGGAAAGCCATGGACTCTCACAGGTCCCAGCGCCAGGGGAAATCACCACAGGCCTCCACCTAGGCTTCAGGATGCTGGGAGGCCTGGGGGCTCAGGCAGGGCTGGGCTTGGAATGGCCCCTGCAGCCATTCCTCATCCTGCATCCACCAAGAAAGTACTTCACCAAGGATCCCCCNCCCGCAGCCATTCCTCATACTGCATCCATCAAGAAAGTACTTCACCAAGGATCCCCCGAATCCACGTGAATACTGTCTCCCACAAAGATGTCCACCCATCCACCTGCCCACCCACCCACCCCCAAACACTGAGCGAGTGCTTGCAATGTGCAGAATTCCATTCCAAGCAGCAGAGACACAGCAGCCAGGGCAGCAGGAGACACGTGGCCCTGTTACCCCCAGAATGGAAGGAATCTGCTTTACGTGCTCAGAGAAGACACAGGACAGACCCAGCTACTCAGGTGGTCAGGAAGGGCTGCCAGAAGCCAAGAATCCAGGATAGGTGATGTTTTTGCCACATCGTAGGGTAAGGGGAACATGAGCCTCAGGCCAAGGGATCAGCAGGGGCATCGGACAGATAGCGCCTCTGTGTGCTGGGAAAAGCATGAGACAGTTCAGCCAAAAGAGACACAGGAGAGACCAGGTTTCGCTCCCAAGACTGCTCCTGCCCTGCCCTGCTCCCTGCTTCCCAGGGCACCCCAGGGGACTGCAGTGGGCCCTGAGCACCCTGAAACATGCTGCTGGNGACCGTGTGGGCTGGGCGTGGGGAGCCCTCCCTGGCCATCTGGGTAACCCCTCCTTCTGACCCAGTGCATCAGGCTGGGGGCCCCCGAGAGCTCCAGGGGCAGAAACTCCAGCTGGCAGGTGTCATGGTATACCAGGGCTGCCAAAGCAAAGCCCACAGCAGGGTCGCTTCAACTGCAGATGTTGGTTCTGGAGAGCAGACGTCTGAATCCAAGGTGTGGGCAGGCTGGGCTGCGGGCTCTGTTCCAGGCCCATCTCATCGACTTGGGGATGAGCATCTTCTCCTTGTGTCTCCACATCTTCCCTGTGTGTGTGTCTGTGTCCACATCTCTCCTCAGTGTAAGGATAGACACTAGTCCTGCTGGATTAAGGGTCACCCTATTCCAGTCTGACCTCACCTGGATGGACCCACAATGACCTCATGAGGTCACATCCTGTGATGCTGAGAGCTGACCCGTCCTTGATGAACAGGGGATGGGGAGACTCAGCCCAGGACACAGAGTGCAGGAGAGGCTGCCTTCCCTCCCTTGCCCTCCAGGCATCATTCATTCCCTGCTTCATTCATCCTTTCACTGAGCACCTGCCAGTAAGCGTGCCTGGGGCAGTGCAGAATTGGACACAGGTGACTGTCATTGCTGTTGGTATCAGTCAGACTTCCATCGCTGCGACAAGATGCCCAAGACAACCACTTCAGGGAGAAAAACCTTACAGCGGTTCATGGTTTCAGAGGCTCTAGGCCATGGTTACTTGGCCCTGTGGCCTGTAGGCCTGGGAAGAAGTGTGGTCAAATAAACCGCTCAACTTACCTTATGGGGGTTGGGAGGTAGAAACAGAAGGGGCCGAGATCCTGATGTCCCATTCAAGGGCACATGCCAGTGACCTGACTTCCTTCCACCGGACCCCGTGTCTTACGGCGTCTACCTGCTCCCGACAGCACATGGGCAGGAGATGAAGAAGATCAAGGCCCTGCAGAGAGTCTTTAGGGTGCGATCAAAATCTAAACTGCAACACTGTTATTTCCCCTGACACACCTACAAGCTCTCAAGTCAGGGGCAGTGCTTAATAAATGTCTGACACAGGAAAGGAGGCAGGAGACAGCCTCTGTCAGCAAGCTATCCAGCCATAGGGCACACAGCCACCTGAGCACAGCCATGGGCACAGGCTGAGTGCTGTGGTGGAGGAGACTAAGTACCCGTGCCCAGGGTCCTGCCTACCCAGACTGGCTAGACTTGGGGTCCTGTTTCCTAGTGACCCCAGCTTATCACCCAGCTGAGGTATGATCACCACTTCTCCTGGATGCCAGTGACATGAAGGGGTTGGTACAGCCCTTGGCTCAGCATGTGCCCATTCTCCTGGCTGAAATGTTAAAATAATTTGTCAACCAATCACAGATGCCACTGGCTGTCCCTAGGCCCCAAGAACTCATTCACCAAAACTCTCAGAAGGTCACGTCTGGTATGGGAACTCTTTGGATGGATGGATGGATGGATGGATGGATGGATGGATGGATGGATGGGTTGGTGGGTGGATGAATGGATGGGTGGGTGGATGAATGGATGGATGGATGGATGGGTGGATGGATGGATGGATGGATGGATGGCAGAAGTCAGTAAACTTGCTTTGTCTTTTCCTTCTGCTCAGTGAGAAGTCAGTACCTTCATCCAGCATTCCAGACTGTCGCTATGCTTTGTTCTCACCCTGCTGTCCTCCCTAGTCTCTGCCTGACATGGCTGCAGCATCAGCACTGCCCTCCACATGCCTCCACATCTGACTCACTGCAGTTCCACAGCTGGCACCAAAACACTCCCATGCTCTTCCCATCCTGGGAGCCTTTGGGGCCTCCCCCCAGAGATCTCTGCATGCTCTCAGAGGGTGGTGGGCCTGCTGCCATCTTCCCTCCCTCCCCATAGTGAGCCCAAGAGGGGGCCAGTGCTCCATCCTATACCTGTGCCCTGAGCCAGGAATGCTCAGAAAACAGCTCAGGAAGGAAGCCCTGGAGGTCAGTTATGAAATCCACTTCCAGGCACTGCCTCTCTGAGAGTATGAGGTTCTGGCCAGGAAACGCAGTCTCCAGGACCTCTCCTCTACTTGATCAGGTCCAGGCCCACACACCCAGGGTAGCCTAGACCAGGTGTGACCTCAAAGCCCTGTCCTCACACAGATCTCACGCACACAACCGGAAAAGGCCCTGAGAGCCCAAGAGCCAGGGCATGGGAGGCAGGCACCACTCTGAAGATCTGTCTTCTAACAGGGCCTACAGGAGGCTGAGCAGACACTTGGGTCTACAAAATCTTTAAGTCAACCTACATCTTTAAGTCATCTGAATTGCTGTGGTATAGGAAATGGAGGGTTGTTTGTTTGTTAGCAGAACCGGGGACTGAACGCAGGACCTTGCACTTGCCAGGCAAGCACTTGTTCTACTGAGCTATCTCCCCAGCTGGAAATGGAGTTTTTGTTTCCACACAGAGAGCACAAGGCAGCACTGTGAGCATGCCCAGGCAGCAGGGAGCCTTTCCAAAATGGACAAGGCAAAGTGCCACCTCAAGGTGCATTGCAGAGGTGCTGAGAAGGGCCATGCGGCTACTGCCCTGCGGGTGCTGGACTACTCCGGCTCCTCCCGCACCCGCAGGTGCTCTTGGCTGGCTGTGGCCCGATGACAGCCTCCAGGCCTCTGAGCTGCCCTCTGGACTTCACATGAGCCAGTGGCTGCACCTGGGTCCACTCTGGGAGTGAGAGCCTGAGTCCCACCACACGGCATCCAGGGCCGAGACGCTGCCCTGTGACCTCCCTCTCTGGCTGGCCCTTCCCTCCCTTCCCAAGCCTGGTCCTGGCTTCTTGGAGAGGGTGCATTTCCATATCACACATTCTGTGATCCTTGTGACCTTTCAGGCACATTTACTCCGGGCACGCTGGCCAAATGACAGGTCCTCCCTGTGAGACACCAGAGTCAATGCCCAATATCCACAAAACTCCTGATCCAACAGAGCCCACCTGCCTCCCCCTTCAGCACCAGGATGGCCTCCACCACCCACTTCATGGGTCCGCAGCCACTTCTTCCACATGACTGGATCTACAGATCTTGGTGGCCCAAGATCTGCACAGCCCTGGCACAGAGGGAGGCCCAGGCAAGCTGGCCAGGCACAGGAGCAGGGCTTTCCTGTGCTCAGATCTTCGTGGAGTGTAAGCAGAGGGACCCCTCAAGGCCCCCGCAGCCCAGGGCCCCACCCCAGGAGGCAGCCCAGCCCCTGCCCCTGCCAGGACCCCACACAGCAGGCCAACCTGCCTACCGGGGGGCACTTCAGCACAATGGGCTTGGCGGCCCCTCAGCTTCCCAGGCGGATGTGATGGCAAATAGCAGGCGCTTGGCACATCTTCGGGATTTCTGTGCATAACTGAAATGTCAGGCGGATTTTAATGAAAGGCTGTGTGCTTCTGGGGATTGACAGGCCTACACAGAATCCTAATTTTCAGATGGCTTGTTCTCGGGGCTCTTGGCATCCAGGGCCAGGGCTGAGGGAGCCCCCAAGTGCTCCTGGGGGGCATGGGCCATCTCCCCCATTTGCAGGAGCAGCCACCCCATCAGCTGACAGACTCCCCTCCCAGGCTCTGGCCACCGGTGCTGAGTCCTAATTTAGAAACCAAATTATTTCCCTTCCTCACCCACAGCAATTGGATGCCCGCCTTTTGCCGACACTTTGTGAGCAACGTGTGGCAGAGGAGCCAGCGTCCCCTCTGCTGACGTCAGGAGAGCTGCAGAGAGCATGGTGGCTGCCTGGGCAGGTGCCACCAGAGCAGGTGCCACATGGCTAGGGAGGGGTTAGTGCCAGGCAGCCCGTGGTGTTGGGCTAATCTCCCCTCAGGGGAAATCTCACTTCCTGGCCAGCTCCAGGGGCCAGGAGACCCTGACAAAAGTGTCACCCTCAGCAGACAGGCCCTAGCTTCCAGGGTAAAACAAGGGTCACCCAGGGGGACTGGCTGTTTGTGCTCAAGGGCCTGGCTCCATTGGGGAGGGATGCTTGGGAGCTCAGAGACTCTGGGCTAGGTCAGCTCCACGTGATGAAAATAATGCTGAGCAAGACAGACAGGACTGAGGTGGGCACAACCCCTCTCTGGAGGAGACACGAGACCCTTCCTATCCTCTCTCTCTCCTGATGAGACTGAGATACCTACTCAGTCTGGTTGGAGGTATATAGTCCCAGACTCGGTAAACCCCTAAGAAAGATGGACCCTGCTGGGTGTGGTGGCATGGCCACCAGCACTCTGGGAGGCTGAGGCAGGAAGATCACAAGCTTAAGCCCAGCCTGGGCAAGCTTGTGACTTCCCAAGACGCTGCCTCAAAATAAAAGCTGAAAAGTAGAAAGACCGAGAGGTCACTCCATGTGAACAGCCCTAGGTTCAATCCCTCATACTAGAAAAGCAACAAGAAGGCGTCACATGGAGGGGGGGGCCTTATACAAGGACTGAGAAGAGCTTCTGAGGCTCCCAGTTAGTGGCACTCAGAAGGGACCCAGGTCTGAGAGACACCAAGCTCTACCCTGCCGCTCACCTGGCCCCTTGCTTGGTCTGCAAGCCTGGGTCCAACTGTATCCCAAGCTAGGCTGGGGGCTTCACTGGGCAGGGCCAATCACTACAAGAGGGGTCCCGGGGAAGAAAGCCAGGCATTCAGGCCCGCGCATGGCCCTGCCCTCCCTTGAAGTTTGGCTTCACCTGCCCGCCCTGATGACACCCAGATCTATGACTCCTCAACTCAAATCCCTGCCCGCGGAGGGGCTGAACTATAGCTTGGGCCCCACAGCTAGGAATCCTGAGTCTTCCCCAGCAAAGAGAGCTGAGGGGGCCAGCTCTCCTAAGGAGGTCGCCTGGAGGAGGGTGGCGTCACTGGGCCTCTCTGGAGGGTAGAGGGCAAGGATGGTGTGATGCAGCGCACGGGCCTCTTAGGTGGGTGAATTTGGTAGAACCCCCTTTATAGCTGGGAGGAAGGTAACAGACACTTGTGTGTTGAAAGGTGCAGAGTTCTATGCTGGCAAAACCATTCCTGACCAGGCTACCAACCAAGAGGGCCACAGGAACATGGTGGACAAAGGCTGGCTCCAGGTGGGGACTCTGCAAAGGACAAATGGCCGCTGCAGAAGGTAGCTGGGCTCCTGCTTCTTGGCAAGGACTCAGGACCCAGGGCCCCACCCCCAGGACTCTCCAGGACTCTTCCCTGGAGGCTATTCCTGCCACGCACACCCCTGTTGGTCATCCTCTGCACCTCACATTCCTTCCACCATTCACCTCTTTCCGGCTCCACTCTGGCCACTGAGCTTTCCTTCCATTCCTCGAATGCCCTGGGCTCCCTCCCAGGTTGCTGTGGCTGCCAGCGATGCTCTGGGACCTGCAGGCTGGCGCCTCTGCCACCCTTCTCCTCCTGGCTCAGACATCCCTCCTGTGGGAAGCCTAGGCCCCAGTGCCAGGGGGCTCCCTCCATCCATTCTCACAGTGCTTGTGGAGGTCCCGTGGCCCCTCACCATGCTGGAGAGCAACATGCTTATTTGGGCTCCGTGTGCTTGTCCTGTGCCCTCCGCCTCTCTGGGAAGGCTCTGAAAGCGAGGACCCCAGCAAGTCCCAGACAGCCCCAGGTTGGCACACAGGAAGCTTCTAGTCAACGGTTGTAAATGGACAGAGTAAGTAAATAAATAAATGAGCAATTGGGGTGTGATTCATACCAGCCTGTGCCAGCACTGGCTGGGGTGACCTCTGCCCCTAGGTCTGTCCCCTCTAACACCAAGGGAACATTGGGAGCTGGCTCAGGACTGAGCCCCTGTGTTCCCAGGGTGCGGCACCAGACAGCAGAGGTTGCTTGGGTGAGTAAAGGAGAGGAGGACGGAGGTGAAGGGGCGAGCTCTCCTCGGCCCCTGCCCTTTTCCCTTGGCTCCCCCTGAGGCTACAGGTCCCTGTGACTCAGCCCTCAAGGGAGAAGGTGCCCAAGGCAGTGTGGCAGGAGGCACCCACTGGGGCTCCAGATGTAACCCCAAGGAGGAGTAGAGATCAATGCACCGGCTATTGACAAAACCTCTGCCTGCCATAATGCAGATATTTCTCACATCTTTATTGTGTTCGTGTATGTTGATTCATAGTGGTTTTGTCAATAAAAAAAAAAAAAAAAAAAAAAACACCGCACAAAGTCTCACAGTAAAACTGTCACCAAAAATTATTTATTGCTGCGATAACAGCAAATTATATAGTGAAGATGTGTGGCTGTGAGTGGGACGGAGGGGCTGTGAGGAGACCCCTCTCAACATCAACACCTGCATCACCTGCCCGCCCCTCCCCACCCACCTGGTGGAGACCAGCTGGGGTTCAGGGCTCCGCCCCCAGGGAACGAAGGATCTGGTGGGAAGGACAGCACAGGTAGAGAAACAGGCAAGCACAAGAGTAGAGTTGAGCTGCACAGTTACACAGGGATCCGCAAGCCAGAGACAGCACTTTTTCACCCAAGTAAGCCAGGAAGGCATCTTCAAGGAAATGACAACTGGGTCACCTCTGGAAGATCAAGTGGACTCCAAATATTCACTCTGAGAAGACAGAGACTGCACGAGCAAAAGCTTGAAGGCGAAAAGACGTTTACCAGTCCGAAGGAAGCCCCATGCTCTGCACCTTCCGCTTGCTGTGCGCAAGGAAGGGGCCGGACCCTCCTCCCCGCGGATGGCGGCCATCGCCGATCCTTTTCACGCTACAAGTGTTTCTGTGTGTTTCCCTCCCGGGAAAATCGACTCCCTGGCTTTGGCACCTCGTGGGCAAAGTAGAAATTGTGGAGGTGGCACCAACTATGAGAGCCAGCTTTTCTTTTAAACTAGAAATGTGCCAAGAGGTGGTGCGGGGCCCAGGGGTGAGGGAGAACCGTAGATCCGAGGCCAGTGCCTCCCAGGGGGGCGCCCAGGCACACCAGTGGGTCAGGAGCAAGGGCAACTTCTCTGGAGCCATCCTTGCCATTTGGGGCCATTAACAAAGACGCCGGGATACTTTTTTTTTTTTTCCTGGAATCTCTGGGGGATCAAAAATTTACACTTACATCAATTGGGTGGGTAAATGGGAAAAAAAACACATTAAAAATAAAAATAAAATAAAATCAGTGGAAGATTCCTGCTTCACACTGGCAGCCCTCTTCCTGCTCATCTTTCTCTTTATGCGGTTTTGTCTCAGTGATTTGAGCATGTTCTAATTTTGTCATTCAAGCCATCTGACTTTCACTGCTCTATACAAACAAAACCTAATTTAGTCAGAGATGTTTTTAGTCATAACAATGACGGATGGCCAGGGTTCAGGTGTGGCAGAATATTTAAATACCTAGTCTATATTTTTCTGATATAAAGACAGGCAGTTTTTTGTACTCTGATTAATTATGATTTTGCATTTCAGAAAAAAAAATAGCTTTTTCTATTCTACATTATTAATTGGTTATTTAATTAGGAATTCTCCAAGCTTCAGATGTTGGGAAGCTAAATCTGTGAGTGGGTTTAAAAAAAGCTGAGCGCCATCCTGTTGCCTTTTTGTATCTTCTGAAGGTCACAATAAGACGTGATTGTTTGGCATAGCGGCAGTGAATTATGCCACCCAGACAAGCTTTTAACCTATGTGCCTTCACTCTGAGTGAGACACACGGGCATGTGCTCTCTTTAAACCGTTCTCTATTGAAGAGGATTCAATCACCATAATGAATCTGAGGCCAGGCAGCAATCTTCTGCACTGAAAGAATTTCTAAAAGATTGTAGAATTTGTAAAACGAACAGCTCGCAGACTAAATGGCTGTGTGGGTGAATCAATTATTGCAAGGTCCCGAGTAGTCATAATATTTAGTACATATCATAGAGTGTTTCAGGTACAATAAGATATGCTCATTTTTCCCCGTTTCTGCTGGAAGTGCTACCAAATGCCTGCAAACAAGCCCAGCCGATCTGCCGCAGCCCGGCAGAGCTGGGTCAAATCGAACGCCAAGATGCACACGTCCCCGCCAGCCCAGCCGTACCCACAGGGAGAGGGGAGCTGTGCTCCCGGGAAGCCCAGGGGAGCAAGGGGCTGCCCCAGCCTCACCACAATCCCATCTGAGCTGCCTCCCAGCCCCACGGAGACGCTAAGTTGCCAGCTCTCCTTTTTTAGAGCCTGGTTTTGAACCGTTTCCTTATTAATACAATAATTATTTTTCTCTGACAGCACCATTTATAACCATCTACTCTATGTCCAACTAGGCCTGTTTTCATTAATCAGTGGGCCTGGGGACAACTGTCATCACCTCCCTGGATTATGACTTATCGGCCTCATGCAGGCGCCTCTCGGGTGGACCGCAAGTCAGGTGAGGACGGGGCCTTCCCGCCCGCCTGGAGGGAAGTTTCCCACACGTAGGCCTGGGTACCCCTAAAGACCCTGACGAGCGGGGGGCAAGCAGGAAATCCCAGAAAACTCTGAAATGCTTTCCACAGTGCTTGAAAAGTTGCACAAGACAACTGGTGGCAGGAAGCTAAATTAGTACTGCCACTAAGGAGGCCATACGGAGGCATCTCAGAGACTGAAAATAGAACTATCATATGATCCAGCTGTTCGCTGCTGGATAGATATCGAAAGGAAACAAACTCAGTACATCAAAAAGGTACCTGTACTCCCCCCATGTTCACTGTCACACTCTTCACCATAGGCCAAATACAGAGTCGATATGTTCATTGATGGAAAAATGGACAGAAAACAATGGAATACTCTTCAGTCACAAAAATGAATCCCTGTCATTTATGGCAATTTGGATGGCGCTAGAGGAAATTAAGTGAAATAAGCCAAGCACAGGGAGACAAACACCTCCTGTTCTTATTCAAATGCTGGAGCAAAAAAAACAAAAACAAAAACAAAAAACCTTACTTTTATAGAAGACCACAAAAGCGGTCACCAGAGTCTGTGACAGGGGAGAGGGAGCCGCTAGGGAGGTCAGTTATAGAGAGTACCAATACGCAGTTCAGTGGGTAGAAGAAGTTCTAGTGTTCTACAGCACAGTAGGGGGATTATAATGTACAGCTATTTGTTTTAGGTTTTATTATAAAGTTCTAGAAGAAAATAGTTTAAAAGTTCAAAGAAATGCTAAGTGTTTAAGGAGATGGATATGCTAATTACCCTGATTTGATCATTACACACTGCATCCCTGTATCAAATTATCACGTTGTGCCCCACAACGAGGTATAATTATTACCTGTCAATTAAAAAATAAATTAAAAAGTTGTGACATAGGCAGTACCCAGCTCCCTCAACTATGATGAGGAGGGATGGATAGAATCCAAGAGGAGTCTGAAAAGAATCATGCTATCACCAGGGCGAATGCCACTGGAGAAGACCTAGGGCCAAGGTGGCATCAGAGATAGACATTCCAAGGATAGGAACTACTATATTCATGGATATGCAAGTGGACCCAGATAGGTCTATTTATTCAATGTGACCTTATTTAAAATTCCGACAGAAATGTTTCGTACACTATGAAATGATACAGGCCAATAGGGAGGGAAGCATAGCCAAGACATTTCTAAAATGAAGTATGGCAAGGAAGAAGTCACACGCTGTGACTTTGTATGAAAATATAGAGAAAGACAATGAGGCATTAACATAGAGAAAAATAACCAGAAGAACAGAGAACCCAGAAATAAAACATTATAAAAAACATATGGTAGTAGTTATAGAACAAAATGTATGTGTTAAGTCAGTTGGCAAAAGCAAAACTGCTGCTGAGCATGATGGACCACGCCGACAACCCAGTGCTCTGGGAGGCTCGAGGGTCACAAGTTTGAGTCCAGTTTAGGCAGCTTGTCCACTGGGTGAGAACTTGTCTCAAAATCAAAAATTTTGTTTCAAGTTTAAAAAAAATTTTTTTAATGTATTTAGTACAAGGTATACAGAACAGACTCATGATTCTCCTGTTCTCAGCCTCCCAAACTCTGGGATTACAGGTGCATGCCGCCACACCCAGTCTCAATAGTCATCTCAGTGCGCCTCAGGGGTGGGGCCAGCACAGCACACCAGAGATCAAACCCAGTCCCTGCATCTGCCTAAGCAAGCACTTTAATCCACTGAGCTATCTGGCTGGTCTCTAAAAAAATTTTAAAAGGCTTTGGATGTAGCTTAGTGTGAAGGTCCTGACTTCAATCTTTAGTGTCAAGGGAAACAAGATAAAACAAATCCTCTAAACTTCTTAGCTCAAAATACAACTGCTAGATCATCGGGTAGGAATATTTCTTCAGACCACCAGTAATTACAAAGGAAAAGATTAATACATTTGACCAGTTCATAATTAAGAAGTTTGTATTTATCAAAAGATACTTTTAAAAGTAAAAAGGTGCAGGATCCTGAGTTCAATCTCTGGTGCTGAAAAAAGAAAAGTAAAAAGGTATGTCCTGCCATACTTATAATAGATCCAACTAATAAAAAATTAGTATCAACACTAATTTTTTTTTTTCTTTTTGAGACAGATCTCACTATGTAGTTCAGACTGGACTTGAACTTACTTTGTAGTCCAGGCTGGTCTCAATCTTGCAATGATCCTCCTGCCTCAGCCTCCCAGTGCTGGGATTACAGGTATGAGCTACCACGCCTGGCCTCAACACTATATTGAAGGAGCTGAGGTATAGCTCAGTGGTAAGATATTTACCTTAAATGCTCAAGGCCTGGGTTTTAATCCCAGCAACACACACACACACACACACACACACACACACGCTCACACTCTCATACACACATTAAACAACATATGTGTGTTAGACAGCACAAGTAATCCAACATGGAAAAAAGGGAAGATGCATAAAGGGACATAAATAGGTATTTCACAGAAGAACAAACAATAGGACCAATATGTTTACAATTAAGAGATCAGCATCAGTAAGTGATTGGAGAAACGCAATCAGCATCATGATGAGATCATTCATATTCTTTGAAGTAATATATACTAAGTCTAATAATACCAAATGTTGGTGAAGATATGGTTCCACATAACCGCTTATGTGCTGTAGAAGCAACTGCTACATAAAAAGTTTGAAGTTACCTCTTTTTTTTTTCCTTTAATCTTTTATGTATTTGGTACAGGGTCTCACTACACAGCTCAACTTGTAGTGATCCTCCTGTCTCAGCCTCCTCAGCACTGGGATTGCAGGAGTGAGCCACCATGCCCGGTTTCAGTGGCCGGCATGTTGTCCACCCCCCAGCATGGCATGCAGTACCAGGGATTGAACTCGAGTTCTTGTGCTTGCCAGGCAGGCACTTAGACTGCTGAACAATCTCCCCAGCCTGAAGTTACCTCTTTTTTTTTTT
>NDGN011469374.1:21223-35606 GCA_002564285.1 Tympanoctomys barrerae | reverse complement strand
CCCTAATTTTCTAGGGGATCTTCTGTCCAACCCCACCTCACTGAACAGCAGGAGCCGAGGAGAAAGGTTAAAGGCTGCAGAATTAGTGGGAAGGTGGCGGCCTGACTCCTCCTGGCAGGCCTTTGGCTGCTCTGTGCCCTGGCTGCTCCAATGGTGCCCAGACTGCCTTTTTGGCCATAAAAGTCTCCTGGAAAGCCTTCTCCCCAGGCCTCAGGGGCATCCTCAGGGAATGTGTGAGTGTGTGCACGCACAGCCTCCTGCAGGGCCACACACAGCACAGGGGAGATGTCTGTCCTGGCCTAGGTGGAGGGAGGAGAGGAGGCTGCGTCTGGACTCAGGCCTGGGCTTATGCAATGCTAGAGCTCTCAGCAAACTTGAGCAACTGTGTGCATGCACATGTGTCCACACACAACTGCTTGTGTAGAGACTCAAGGAAGACAGATCAACCTTTGCTGTTTGCCCCTGTTGCCTAAGCCTCAGCCTACATCAGAGCACCCTAGACCTAGAGAGAGGAGGGGATCACCAAGAGAGGGTCTCCTTGGACCCTCATGGGAGTGGCCTGGCTCTCAGCCTAGGGCTGGGGTCCGATGGCCTCCAGTGGGAGCACTCCAGGGCCACGGGAGAGAAACCCAGCAGCCAGTAACCAATGGGACAAGGTCATGGCGTAACAACAGAGGATGCTGTCTCTTCCTGCCCTGGAAGATGCCCGGTCCCTGGGGATCCTGGGTCATAGAACTCGCTTGGCAGTGTTGCGTCAGAGTGAAACCTGGGCTAGATACATGCGGGAGAGGGTGATGAAGGCTCAAGAGCCTAATTTTCCAAACTTGAGGTGCTCAAGGTCAAGTTCTTGGCCTCCACCAGTCTTCTCCCCTGTCCCATGCTCTTTTGCAGGAGACTGCCTGTGGAAGGAGGTGGTCTCTGGCAGAGGGTAATGAAGGATGGGGCTGTGAGTCAAAGGTCCTCAGGCTTTCATCAGCTCTGAGTCAGAGGGAGAGCAAGGAGGAGGGTGGGAACAACTTCAGGCTGTCTTGAGTTCCCCAGGACATCAGAGGAGTAGAGAGCCCTTCTGAAGCTGCGGGGCTCCCCCCATGCAGGCGGGGCTTCTTCTAGGCCATCCCTCTCCCCTGGAGAACAGGAGACGTTACACCAGGCTTAATGCTTTGGGAGTAGAGCTGCCTGGGGCAGGAGCTTGTCATCTTTGTCCCTCAGGTCCTTCCGAACACTGATTGCACACAGAGGCCTCACCTCAACTCTTCTTTGCCCTGTGGAGCCAGATCAGTCTGCTGAGGGTTTGGGTGTTTCCATTCTTGGGACTCAGAGAGTAGCAGATAGTCTGAGAACTTAGTGGGCTGTGGGTATGTGAAAAAGTATCCAAAGGGCTTTTTCTTCACTGGTTCCAGAGTTCTTGCTTCTCAGAATAGGAAAGAGTATGGATAGCCTTTAGGTTATGCAGGGTCTTGGAAAGGAAGCCTCTGGGTGTGCTCCTCCGTGTCCCCGCTGGCAGACCTCACTTCCCTCTGCATTGACTGGGAGCTGAGGTCTGGCTGTACCTGCTCCTCCTGTCTCTGAGAACTTCTGTGCAGCTCTGTGTGCTTTCCACTTGAATGCAAGAGTTTCCACTCCTGCCATGTCTCCCTGGACATAGGTGTCACCAGGACACAGTCACTCGGTGGACTGGCTCTCTGGGATGGTCCCTGTTCTGTCTGTCTGAACACTGCCTGTGAACAGACTCCTGCCCAGGTGGGGCACTGCTAGGGCCACCCCTGCATGGGACAGAGGAGCAAATTCAGAGCATGGCACTTGTAAGACCAGGTGCAGGCAACAGGGTGGATCTAGAAGCCCGTTGTCCTGATTCCTAGCTTGAGATTATTTATAATATAATATAATATATAATAAATATAATACTGCTTTCATCTTTCTAGGGCTATGGTATGCATGGGACTTGTACTTAATAAATGCCTTTTGATCGACCTGGTGAATTCTGTGGTGACTCCTGTGTCAGCTTTGAGGTTCTCATTGTCACTGTCCCTTCTGGGGATGGCTGGAGAGAGAGGATGCCTGTGCCCACCCCACCCCCCATGTCCCCAGAGTCAGCCTTTTCCTTCTCTTAGTTTCTCCCAGTACTAAGACCTGAGTAGAGGAGGACATCCATGTGGTGCAGCCACCCTGATTAACTGTTAGAGAAATAAACACGATGTTATTGTGCCGAGGGGAGAGGAGTTACATCAAAAGTATCTCAGAAAGGAAGAAAGCCAGCTTTTTCCCCCCCTTAGATGAGATACATGGATAGGGGGAGAGAGGGGAAAAAAGTGCCCGGGTAATTAACTTAATAGGTTTCTTAAAGAATGCCCTTGTGAGTGATGTTCAACACATTCAAGTGTTGACAAGAAGGCATTGAACTTGACGCCCACACAGCGGGCAGAAGCATGCTCTCCGCTCCGACACACCTTCTTTGTCTGAAACTTGTAGTAAAACTCAGTTCTGGGTTGTGAAATCTGTCCCAGGGAGTCATAGAGCAGGGGCTCGAAGGTCAAACCCCTTGCTTCTAGGTAGGATTGGGTAGGCCAGGGTGGCCACCCTAGACTAAGGTGCGGTGAATAAGAGAGTGGGATGGGGTGGGGGAACCTGGACCTCGAGACACTTTTGACTTGCCTGTGACTCTTACAGGGTGGGGGTCAGAATGAAGCCCAGTGCCTTCCTTTGAGCCCTAGCTGCCGGGAGAACAAGGGTCTGACACTCAAGAGCCCCAGTGAGACCCTAGATTTTCCCTATATTGAAGAACTAGTGAAGAATTCCAGGTGAATATGTGAATGTACATTTTCTCTTTTTCAGAAGTCTGCAGTTGGGAGAGAAGCCCCCAGTTCCTGGGGGTGGGTGCGGTGCTGGTGGAACAGAAGGTTCACCATGGAGCAGGGAAGAGGTGTGTGTTGTGGGTGTCTATGTATTTTATTTGAAGAACACTTGGGGTAGTCTTGGTTGAAGCCCCAGGAGCATACATCACTTGATCCCAGAACATAAGGGAGGCTTCTGCCGAGCACTTTGCCTGGCTCTGAGGCCCTGGATGAGGATGGTCCTAGCCTCTGTGCCTGCCATGTGCTTATCAACCCGCTTTTCTGCTCATCTGTCATCCAGTCCTCCTGTCATCAGCCATGCACTCAGGTCCCAGCCTGAAAATTCTGATCTGATAAGTCTGAGCCTAACGTCACAGAAAGAGGATGGCCAGATTTGTGAAATGGAAAGAAAGGATGTCATGAAGGCCTTTGTGAAAGAACCTTTCTTTCTTAGATATTTAATACAATGCTTTCAAAACAAAATAACCTAAGTCTATATTTGCCTGGCCACCCAGAGGCATCTTAAAAGCCTGAATTGACCTCCACAGTTAATGGATTTCCAGCCCAGCAGAAAAATCAGCGCTGCTCCTCATGTAGTCAGATCCCAAGACTGTGTGTGTCTATGCATGTCTTAGGGGTAGTGCAGAATTGGAATTACTTATTATTCACACATGGAGGTACAGGGAGGCAATGCCCTGTGCCACTGGAAAGCGTTGGCACCAGCTCTTCCTATGGGGCTCATTTCTGCCCAGTGAAGTCAGATCTCACTCAGGCAAGGCCACTGATCAGGAGGTGTGGGGTTCTGGGGTGTGGTGTGGCCCATACTTTGAAGGGTCTTTTGAGTTTAGGAAAGGGGAGTGATCTACCGTCTTTCAGCCTCACTGAAATTCCAGTGTACTAGGACGTGTGATTGAAGAAGAAGCCCTCTGAGCAGGGGCTGCTCGTTAATTTCACACTCTAGTTTCTTATTTCCTCCACCAACCCCATCTCCTCTCTCCTTGTCACCGCCCTGTCTCTCCTTTTCTTTTTAAATTTTGTTTACAATGTATTTGGTACAGGGTCTACTGAGTGTTCAGGGACTCACTACGTAGATCGGACTTGTAGTGATCCTCCTGTTTTCAACCTCCCAAGTGCTGGGATTACAGGCACGCACCACTATGCCCAGTCTTAGTCGCTGTCTCAGTGTGCCCCAGGGGTGGGGCTGGCACAGCAGACTGGGGTCAAACCCCAGTCGCTGTCTGTGCCTGCCTAAGTAGGCACTTTAGTCCGCTGAGCCATCTGGCCGGCCTTTGGCTCTCCTTTTCCTGATCACCCATGTGGCCCTTCTTAAAGGCAAACTGAAAAGTTTCGTCAATTCCACACTTGCCTGTTTGATCTGAGTGTGTGTACCGGGCGAGAGGCCTGGTGGCCCAGCTCAGCACTCATCTGCTGAGCACTGCCTGCTACGGTGGATCTGAAAGTGCACAGTCCCATGAGCTGCCCTTCAGGAGTGGCCAGCCCCCAGGAAGTACAGAGGCGACTACGCCACCCCTGAGCTTCCAGAGAGGGGACACTCTGTGCTTAGGAGCCAAGAAGGAGCTGCAAGCACCCCAGAAACAAGTAGGATGCAGAGAATGGTCACCTCCTTTCTGCAAATAAGACCCACCTCTCCCAACAGCACTATCTCGGGAGCTGCGTGGCCCTCTGTAAGGAGGCAGCATCCAGAATGCAACTTCTTTTTGCACTGAACACTCTGTGAAAGTGATTCTTCAAGACACCTGGCCTGAGGGTTGAAGTCAGATCAGTAATGCTGTGGGTGTGTTTCGTGGGGACAAAGGACGCTGGGAGGACTTCAGAGCATGCAGCTCCTGAGCAGCTGCCAAGAGACTAGGGTCGAGGTCCAAGGCACAGCCCTCCAGAGTGGCCCAGGGGAGGACGCCACCTTATTGAAGTCCTTCCCAGGCCCCAGCTCCTTGCCCGGGAGCGGGGAGGGTAAGAGCTAGGTTCCGTGTGTTGCTATGCTGGTGGCCGCTTCAACACTGGCTTTTGGACTGAGACGAAAAGTCTAAGAACTAGACTTCCCCACCCCTGTGTGGGAGGTGTGAGGGGCTGGGGCAGGCCGGCAGGAAGTGAGCGCAGAGGGGCCGCCTGGACAGCTGTGCAGGGAACAGAGCACATCTGTCTGGGTGTGAGTCTGCTGGGACCCCTCCCACCACCTCTACCCGAGTCTACATGTTCATTGACAGGGTGTGGGCTAAGTTTGGGTCCCAGATGGGGAAAATGATGGGAAAGGAAAGTCTGAAGATAGAGACTGGGACTGGGGGTTGCTGGTAGGGGATTTTCAGATGGAAATAAAGAATATCTCTGGGTTATAGGGGAGACTCAAGGCAAAGCAGAAGTTTGTTGAGTGAATAAATGATTTCATAGCCTGAACTAATACAGAGTTTCCTGTTTTGTTCCTTAATTTTCTCTAATTGGCTTCAAATATTGCTGGGAACTCTCATCCCAGGTAGACACCTGGGAGAGATCCTTGGGAAGATAGAAGCAGAATCAGACTTTTCATCAGGAATTTGCCTGCAGGCAGGGGTTGGGGTATAGAGTGAGTAAGCCTTTTGCTGTTTTCTAGGGAACAGAGCAGAGAGGCTCATTGTCCTAGACATTGGTTTGGTGTCTTGGCCATTTATGTGGTCTCTTTGGGACAGTTGACATTCCTTCTGTGCAGAGTTGTCACCTGTCTGGTAGAAGCCAGAGGGGCAGGAAGTATGGATCCCACAGACCTTGACAGGTTCAGAGGCTGACAGCTTCTCCACACACATTATCTCTGTCACCCCCTCTGGTCTTCACAGTGTAACCAAAGGTGATGGGAACTTGAGTTGGTGCTCAACTCTTCTGCCTGGGTAAGTCATTTCTCCTTTCTGGGCCTCAGTGTTCTCATCTGGAAAGTGGGAAGGCTGGGCTTGGAAGACCTCGCTGGGCTCTTACCTTTCTGGAATTTGGTAAGCTGGTGAGTGGGGGTGTGGCACTTGCTGGGTATCACCGAGTCCTGAGTACCTGGGCTAGGGCCATTCCCTCTTCTGGGATGGGAAGGAGGCCAGCACAAGAGGCCTCCCCACTTCTCACTGACTGCCGGGCTCCCCCACATGCTGCACGGGCGGGCCTTCCAGCTTGATGAAGTCAGAGTGACCCTTATGTGTTTCTCAAGCTCCTCCCCCTGGTTTTTCTGTTAGATGCAGAAAGAAACGCCAATAGGTATAAGGGAAGAACTGAAGGTCCTAGGGCTTAGGGCCCCCAAAATAGAATGCAGATCGTCTTCTTTAACAGCCCTCCATCACAGACATCATTGCTCTTTATCAATGTCACCAGATGTTTACTATTCATTCAGCCACATGCAGCAGGTGAGCACACAGGCAAGGAAAGCTGGCCGCAGGAAACTGGCTCCGTCCTAGTCCTTGGCCCTCTTGGCGGAAGGAAGCTGCTTGGTGACACTGACCTCTGCACAAAGGTTAAACCTGACCTCGGCAGGAAGTGGGGTTGGTGGCTTAGAGCTCCTGGGTGGGCTTGGAACCCCTGGCTTCTTCCTGCTTTATCTTTATGGCACTGACAGTGTGCCTACCAGGGCACACCGAAAGGTGTCCCCTCAGAGCTTCCTGGGAGTGATTACTGTCACGGTGGACTATGGCTGTCAGCAGCCGAGCAGCATTTGACTCCTTGTTGGGGGCATCTTCTGGGCTAACGCCTAGAGCTGTGGGTTGCAAGACTAGTGTGGGATTGCACGGCAGGCTAGTGGCCTGCGTTGGTAGGAGGTGAGCGGCTGGCGCCTCCTTCTGGCCCTGCAGGGCTGCAGCAGGCCTGGGGAGGCCTGGGCAGGAACCTTAACCCTTGGGCTCTGGGAATGTGACCCTCCCTGCCCAGACAGGAGAGCCCCAGCTCCTGGGGAGCCAACTGAAGGGAGTAAGGGAGGCTGTTATGTAACCGGTTTAACTCCTCGTCAAAACTGGTGACTAATTCAGATGGTCTCAGCCAGATTGGCTTGGCAGCTTTGCTGTGAGCAGCACAGAGGCCTTGGCTGGTCTGTGGCTGGTTCTCACACCCTCTGCTGGATGGATCTCAGCTTCCTTGCTGGCCTTAGCTCCCTTAGATTCAACTGCTGTCCCATGGCCACGTGGGCCAGATTGGTCACCGAGGCAGGCCTTTTCTATGTGGGTCTAAGCCCTACTTTTGTGTCCCTCTTTGTGGTGCAAAAAATGGTCAGAAGGAAAGAGTTGAGGCATGTCTGATCCAACATCTGGGGATGAACTGAGGTCAGGTGTTTGCAAGAGGAGAGCGAGGAGCGATCACCACTGCTCCAGGGGAAAGTTGTCGCAGAAGTATGCGGCCACCAGAGTCTCTGGCCCTGGCTCCTGGGTAGCCTGGGTAAAAGCCTGGAAAGCCCTGTGGTCACTGCCTACTTATCTCGTTGGGAAGGCAGTTCACGGGTCACTCAGGTCTTCCATCTGGCAGAAGGTTGTCTCCAGGGACTAGTCGCAGAAGTGTGCACAGTGGGTGTTTGCGAGGGGTCCCGATGAGCGGACAGGCCATGACGACCATCATAGTGAGTGTCCATGCTGTGCCAGGGATTGGTATTAACCAAATAACCTCTGTGCTTGGAATGGTTCTACCTTGTGGATGAGGAAGTTGAGGTTGAAGGCAATTGAGTGGTTTGCCCAGACTGACAAGAGGTTGAGGTGGGATTGGAACTCACAGCTCAAAGACTTGGAAGTCCAAGCTGGCTGTGACGCTGCCTTCCCATGGCGTTCCCAGCGCTGGCTCTGATGCCCTTCAAACACTCCCACATCTCAGCGAATTCATGGCAACTACCCAACCAGCCCCAGAAGATAATGCAGCCTTGTGCGTTTCCTGCTGCTTCCTTCCGCCAAGCAGCTCACAGACATGACCTCATTCGCTCTCCTGGATCCCAGGCTAGGGCTGGGAGGGGTGGGGAATCCCTGACACTGCTCCCAGGAGGAAAGAGAGGCACAGAGAAGTTGGGGGCCACCACTGGCCATGCAGCCAGTAGGCAGGAGGGCCGCGACTGGAACCGACTTCCTTGTCCTCTAAGGCAGTTTCAGAGCTTATAAGTGGGGAGCTATGATCACCCCTCCAGATCCAGCAGATTGGGGTGCTCCTCTTAGCGGTGACTCAGTGACTGAAACAGTTCCAAGAGCACTGGGCATGTATTGGAAAAGGAAATTTGAAATGCACTGAAACTGGAACCATATGAGAAGAAGGGGGTGTGCTGGGACTAGGGCTCCCCAGCACCTTATCTTGGCTCCCCTCACACCTGACCATCCGGGCCCTTGCCTGGGCTGCTCAGGGCCTCTCTGTGTCCCTTTTCACCTTGCCAGAGGGCCTGGAGGTGAGAGGCAGCCTGCTGAGATGGAAAGAACCTGGAGAAGACAGCCACTAGACACCCGAGGCTAGTCATTCACCTCTCAGCTTTTCCATCTTTCGCTCAAAAACCAAGAAGGCAGACTCCATGGAGGAGACAGAGCATGTGACAGAATTCATCCTCAGACAGTGAAGTCGTTTAGCTCCATCTCTTCTGTACCAAGCATGTTTTTGAATGTGGTTTTGAAGCAAGCGGGTTGCAAGGAATGGAGAGATGGTTCGGTCATATGCCTGTCTTTCCTGCGGTGACTCGTCTACTTGGTCCCCTCTGCTGGGTAATCCATGTCCTCTGGGCTGTCTCTGGGTTGGCAAGCTTTCTGGACAGGCCTAGGCAGATGCTTGACCTCAGCTGGCCATATCTGGTATTAGTCCTAGGCCTTTTGTATACTTCTCTTCTTTCAGCCTTGTACAAATGGGTTAGCTTGTGGGCCCTACAAACACAGGCTTCTTTGGCCTGCAGAATGCAGTTGTGGGGAGAGTAGGTTACCCAGTATAAAGGTGGACAGGGGGTTGGACATGGGAAAGGCCTGGAATTCCTGTTTTGCTGAACTGCATGCCTTTGGATCCCTCATTTGGCCTTCCCAGACTTAACTGTCAGCTTCACAATGGGATGGTTAATGTGGGTCAGAGTCAGTGCTTTGCGTTAATAATAAAAAGGACCCCATGCTGAGCACTGTCTGGGGATAAGGAGCTGCTTGGAGTCTCTGTGCCCATGAGCACCCATCCTCCCATCTAGCCTGGGCCAGGCCCTCGCCCCCTGGCTGAGAATGGAGCAGAGGTGGCCGCTGCTTTCTCTGACATCTCACCACCTCCTCCAAGTCTGGCTGTGCAGTGAGGTCAGGTTTGGGTATGGCGCCCACACCTAGGGTGCTCTGAGATCTGTGAGAAATGTGAGAAGGAAAGACTGGCTGGCTGCCAGAAGCCCCCACTGTCACCCAACCTGGGCCAATCTGTGGCTCAGTCTGAAGGGCTCTAGGAGACCAGTCTCCCAGGCCGTCACCCAGCAGTGTGACTCAACGCCAAAGGATCGCGTCTGAACAGTTAGCTGCTGCGCACCCTGCCCCCTGGGCACGGCCTTACCCCGGTGTGCTGTGCTGCTCTATCTAGAAAGCGCTTCCACCATTTCTCCACCTGTAGCACACTGCTCAGTCCTTTAAAACGCAGCTCCAATGTCACCTCCTCTGGAAAGCTTTCCAGGGCTACCTAGGCCGGGCTAGTGCTTCCCTATTCTATTCTATGTTCAGGATCTCTGTCTCTGTCTCTGTCTCTGTCTTTCCCTCCTTCTCTCCCTCCCCGCTCCCACTGGTGTGGGAATTGAACCCAGGCCCTTGCATACCCTAGGCAAGCCCTCTACACCCTCAGCCCTACCTTCAGACACTTTGGTTGCCCCTGCTGTGGTGCTATTTAGGGACAAACATTAGTGAACACTGTTCACTTAGCTGTTAAGTGAACAGTGAGCACTAGTGATTACACACTAAGCCTTATACTAGACGTTTTGCTTTATTATTTCATTTGATATTTACAAGTCTGTGAGGAGACCTTCTTATCACCATTACAGACCAGGAAACTGAAGCTAGGGGCAGCTAAATAACTGGCCGGGGTTAACTTAGCTGTTAAGTGATCAGGCTGAAATCTGAATCCAGAACACCTGGCTCCAGTACTCTTCCTCATCATGAAATTATATTGCTTCCCCTATATTACATATAATTGCCTTAAATCGTGATTATAAATTTATGGGCCTGTAAATGTCTCATGAACAGAGACCATGACTCACGGATTTCTGCTACCCTAAAATACAGTGCACAGTAAAATACACACAGTAGGTGCTTAATGGCTGCTTATGGAATGAGTGTTGAATAAAGAGGCTCTAAGAGCTGAGGTTCCTGAGGAAAGTGGGGTGCCTGAGGATGGAGGAAGCGTGTAGGGGAACCTGGAACCCCTCCAGGGCGGGGAGTCCTTGTAGGGCCCAGCCGTGCGGTCTTGGGACCAGCAGCCTAGCAAGAGCAACAGGATCGTGTGTTGATCTACTACTCGGGAAGCATCTGCAGGACTCTAGGAAGCGCCTCATGTAGTGTATTCTGAGTCCAGAATGAAGGAGTGCCTGTTCAAGCGCTCAGACAGCTCACACGGGAAGAGCCCACAGCCAACCTTATAGGACAGGACGTGGCAAAGGCTCTACCTGTAGGCCCTGCCTGGGCTACATGACCTTAAGGCTGATTCTGGCTCACTGTCTCTAATGCCTGCAGATTTAAGGGGAAGGAAGGGAGGTGCATCTGGTCTCTCATATCGTCCTTATCCTCTCTGCCCACAGGAGGTGGGCACCTGCCTGGCCCTGAAGCCCAGAGGGCTTGTGAGGTCAACCTTCCTGGACCCAAGCGGAGACAGCTGACATTTCGTGCAGGTGGGCCTGTCCCGGGGAGCTGTCATGTGGGGAACACCTCTAGCATTATTCACAGCCTTCTTTGGGGGGCTGGCGGTGCCCCTGGAAGCCAACTGGAAAGCAGCTTGCTGTCCCGGAAGAGACTCACGGCATGTGTGGTTGCAGACATGGCAGAGAGAGGCTGTGGGGAGGAGGATGGCGCAGAGCGAGAAGACCCCCCTGAAAGCCACATTCATACAAAATGCATTTCCCAGCGTATCCCTCTGGCCTGTCGAGGCCCTTCTGCTCGCTGCTCTGTTTATACATGATAGACAACTAATTAACAGCCGAACCTCTTGAAAGGTCTTTTCAGAGGTAATGTTCTGACAGATTATGTCAGCAAGGAGCACTGATTTGTCTAAGCATGGATCACATTGTTTCAGACTGAATGAGGTGAATATTAAACTGCTTTAAATGTACTCTTCATAAAGTACTAATTACACACTCCCAAGGGAGAACAGCCAAGGAATACTAAACAGTAGAGAAGTCAACAGAGGGTTCTTTTTATAGTATGTTGCTGGGCTCTGTGTTTTTCTGTCTCCTTTCTCTCTCTCTCTCTCTCTCTCTCTCTCTCTCTCTTTTACAGTAAAATCACAGCACGCTAAAGAATACACATTTATAGCACAATGCTTCTCATCTAATTATATGGCAATCATTAGTTTTAAGCTGGATGCATTATATTTTCTTTGATATATTATGCCTAAGGCATAACTCTGCATTTATTGCCGCTACTGGCAGATTTTAGTCCCCTACCCCCCTTTTTCCAAACCCCAAGTCTTCTCTACCTCCCACCCTTTAACAAATTGTTTAACCCCACTGTTAGTTTTCTTATTGTCTCAAAGAAAAAAAAATACAATTTAAATTGGCAAAAAGGTGGGGGAACAACACACCCTTTTTAATTTAAAGAAAAAAAAAAAAACACAAGGAAATCTTGTGTGTTCTAGGGAGCTGTGCAGTTTTTTATTAACTAGGTGGTGTCCTGAATACACAATCCTACTTCCCACCCCAGCAAAATTCCTGTGCAGCAGATCCTAGCAGAGCACACTGAATTCCCACTTGGTTAAGCTTCATTGTCCCTCAGGGAGAAGAGATATTTATATGTATATAAATATATATCTACATATCTATAAAGCAACTCAGGGGTGGAAAGCCATGCAGTGGGGGCATTCTGTAAAATGCCTCCGCGGATGTTGCCAGAATTCTGCTGCTAGTTTTTCTAGGTCTTTGTGACAATCACCCTTGTCCCTGGTGGAGGAAAAGCAAGGTCGATGTCAAGGTGCCCCAGATTCTTAGATTCTCAGTCCTGCAGGAGGAAACGGCTAAGTTCCATGGAGATGCCTGGCCTGCTGTTGACCCAGCTGGGTTCTTGCTGGACATTTTGCTAGCGACCATGCCACTAAAGATGAAAAAGATGCCAGAGCCGGAGAGGCGGAATTACATCCGCACAGAGAGCTGAGCAGGGCGTCGCTCTGCTCCTGCAGCCCTTCTTTTTCTCCCTCACAACAAAACTAAGAACTGTGGGATGCTGGAGTTGAAAGGGAGTAGGGATTTCCTTTGCTCTCAGCTTTACAGCTGGGGAGCCTTGGCCTAGCACGACTGTGTACATCACTTAATGCCACACAGCTGCCTGCCATGAGGCTGGACCCTAGGCTCACTCCCAGGCCAGTGTTCACTTCAAACAGAACAGTCCCAAGCAACTCTTCCTTTAGAAGAATGACCAAGGGCAAAGGAACAAAGTGACAGAGTTGTCCACTCATTTGTAGCTGCATCCCTGTGACAATGTCCATAGTAAGGAGCTTGTCCCTTCTTGGTTCTGGGTCCCCTCTTGTGGTCCAGTCATCCTGACACAGCTCCCACGGTTGGGAGTGTTTACAAGCAGTGGAGGCTGCGGCCAGCAGTCCTGGCTTCCCATCCTGTCCCACCACCTGCCACTGGGCAAGCGGCTTTATGTTTCCTTGGGTCTGCTTCCTCCAAGGTTGAGGCATGCGGATGCTGTGAGTGTCCGCCTCCCAGGATTAGCCCTCATCATTGCCGAGAGCCTCATCCTTCTCTCGAGAGCTCTAACCCTATGAAACAATCACCAGGGAATAATTATCTTTCCCCACAACTATCTCGGCTATAATTCTGCCCGGGACCCCAGGGATCAAGATTAATTTTTCTTCTGTCTGAGGGCTTTCAACCATTTCATTCACCAAAAGCTTTCACCAGGTGACTTCTACATGCTGCGGTCACCTCCTGTTCCCAAGGAGTTCACGTCCAAAGGAACTTATCACTTGTCTTCAGATTTCTTCTTTCCCAAGGAAAAGAAAGAAAGAAAAAAAGGCAGCCAATCTGAGGTTCCATTAAGCTGCCATATATACTCATAACTTGTGGGTTGGGGGTGGGGATCAGTTGAATCACATACACACACACACTAATTATACATGACCTCCACTTCCACCCTGGATCAACTGATCAGGCTGCCTTTGTTCCTATTCACCTCTCTGGGATTCACGCTTCTTTCCTTTTCTACCGAGCTCTGTCCTCAAACCCAGGCTCTGCTCTGCTGAGCTGCTGCTGGATCTACCACAGGCTCCTGATATGCAAATCCTCCAGAGACACAGCGTTAGCCATCAGTCCTACCATTCAACCATGTACGTCAGGCTCAGAACCGGTTTGCTAGGAATGGGATCAGTGTTGTCCTTGGGGACCCCACTATGGCTTGTGTCTAGTAGTTCCCCCAAAGCCTCACGCACTCATAGAGCAGAGGCTGTGATTCTAGAGGCTATGATTAATTCACGGTCCAGTGCTGGGATTATGGGCGTGAGTGCTATACCCACTTCAGGCAGGTAGCCTGAATGCAATAGAAGGAAGGGAGAGAGGTTTGTTCTCTGCCACTGCTTATCCTTTTTTTGCTCTTGCTGTTTAGCTGTTTTTTGCCACCATGAATGGCTGCCCTCTGTCATGTGCCACTCTGCCTTGGAGCCAGCTGAGTATGAACTGAAACTTCCACAAATTGTGAGTTAAATAAACCTTTCCTTCCTTAATTTTATTTTGTTTCAGCAACAAGAGAAATGTAACTGAGACAGACCCTGCGCATCTAAGGGACCCATGTGTAGGATTCAGTGCTCTGTGGTGGGTACCTCTGAGTTCCTAGTAATTTTATCTCTGAAGCTGTGTTTTGTAAGTGAGAGTTAATGGGGCAGTGGGGCATGCAGTGGGGACTTGGAGCCTTACAGGCCAACGCCTGGTCCCACCCACCCTGTGATTGCCACTACCCTCTCAGTGCAGAGTAGGCATCAGTCAAATATCTTGATGTGTCTTGGAATGGGACAATGACTGCCTTTGTCCTTAGCTATGCCTCTTGCCCACCCCCAGTCCAGGGACCCAGCATATCTCTGCATGGAGGCTGTGATCTTTAGGGGTGCATCTGGCCTTGAGGTTGGGGAGAGGGGGCTGACTTCCCCCGCCCTATGCAGAGCCCACTTCCTTGCTATATGAAAGCACATTGCTGGATCTGCAGGGACTTAGCTGAGCGCTTCCTCCTCACTGCCTTCCCATCCAGTGGTCCCTCGATTGTCACCATGTCTGGACTACTGTCCTTGCACTGAGGCATCTCTCTTTTATTTTTCTTTGGCTGCTGCTGCCAAAGCTGGCATCACAGGAAACAAATATGACCTGGTCACACTGAGACCCCTTCCATAGGTTCCCTCCTTTAAAATGTAGGGTTTTTTTTTTTTTTTTTTTT
>NDGN011469374.1:0-21218 GCA_002564285.1 Tympanoctomys barrerae | reverse complement strand
TGGTACTGGGGATCAAACTCAGGACTTTGTGCTTGCCAGGCAGGTGCTTATGTTGCTGGGCTGTTTCTCCAGGCCCTTAAAGTGTAGGTTTATAGCTCTCCTTTGCTAGATCCTGAGGACACGGTGGTGTCTCATACAGGTTGTGATGTCAGCCTAACACCGTGCCTAATGCACAGTGCTTCCCTGGTTCAAGTTTGGTGAGCCATGCAACCACGACCGTTAGCATTTAGGACCCAAGGGAGGGGACAAATTACGGCGGAGTCATGGGGACAGTGTGGGCCCTGTCTTGGTGGGGGAGCTCCTGCTTGCATCAGCAGAGCTAGGCAGGCAGCCCCTTCCTCTCCTTGGGCTGCCATTAAGCACACCTCCCTCCCTGGTTCCTCTACTCCAGCCAGGTCTGTTGTGGTGACACCATCTGCTGCCAAGGACGTGGTGGTCTCCTCGGCTGGCCACACCTGGCCATACACATCCACGCGCTGTTGGGCAATGCAGCCCATGCATGAACACCCAGATGACGTCACATGCAGGGGAAGAAGTGGGCTGCCGTGGGCTACGGTCCCTGACTTCATGGAGGCTGTGGCCTAGTGGTGATATCTGTAACTCTAAGCTTTCTCCTCTACAGGAAGGGCTTGGAGTAGCCCTTCTGCAGGTTGCTGTAGAGACTGAAATGCCACACATAAGATTTTTGAGCCTATAGTAACGTCGTCTCCTTTAAAGTACGGGTGTCTGGTGTTTTGTCCCCATGAACAGTGAAAGTGGCATCCAGCACAATGATGCTTTTTTTTCTTTCCCCTCCCTCACACTTTGCCCTATGCTCCAGGGTGTCACTTTCTTCCTCAGCGTGGTTTCTCTGTTCTTTGCTCAGAGACACTCAGGACTTTCTGTCTCTCTGCCCCCTTGTGAGGCGCGGTACAAGCTTTGCAGGAGGTTAAGCTGGGCTTGAATGATCGCCTCTGCCACCAAGTGGCTGTGTGGCCCCAGGCTGGTTCTGTAAACTCCCTGCGCCTCGGTTTCTTCATGCGCAAAGCAGGGAACCCAGTGCCAGGTTCCTCCGCTTATGGTGGAGAGGGAGAGAGGACTACACAAGGCTAAGGGTGTGACGTATGAGTTTCAGTTCCTCTGTAAGTCCCGCTGAGCGGCCCCGTGGACTAAATGGATTCATTCCCCTTGGGAGTACACGCAATTAAAAAGGGGCTGCTCTTTGCAGTGCAATAAAATGATTGGGGCGAGACTTTAGTGGAGGCAGTGGGGTGGAGGAAAGAGGTATTTTCAGGGGCAGGAAGTGGCCTTCCTTTACTTATGAAATCACACCCCTGAGACTAGCAGTTTTCAGCTTCAAAGCTGTGACATGCCGGTGTGGGACCAGAAGTTGTGAGATGTACCACAGACAAATATGTTACTAATAATAAAGTGCTGCAGTTTTCGAATAATCCCCCTCTTTTTTTCTTTTGTAAATTAGAGGGAATTCAAGGTTATCCTTGCCACGTTGCAGACCCGCTTTCATCCCCCTGGGATCTCTGCGGGGTAGAAGAGCAAGGACTCTGGAGCTGAGCCCGGCGGTGTGGCTATGCCTGGCCCCAAGGTCGCAGATGGCCAGGAGAAAGCCACAGTTGATAGCCTCTGCCTGAGAGACAAACACAAGAGGCTTTGAGAAACCAAAGCACAGTGGGCACGTGGCACGGGGAGAGAAGGGAACGAACCGCTGCTTCCCACAGCCACTCAGCTGACTCTGGAGGCAGAGGACCGTGACACAAATCACCATCTGCCACCTGATACTGTTTACATGGTGTTGAGAACATGCTCCATCAGTGGTGACAGCAGTCCAAGTAATGTCCCCATTGTTGGAGGAGTGGAAGTAGAGAAGAAGTAGTGGGACCTCCTGGGACACTGGAAAAGATAGAGTTTGATCTTGTAGTCATCCCGCAGTAAAAAGCTGTGCAGGTATTCATCTGAGATCTGTATCCTTGGCACATGCACTTGTGGCTTCATAAAAAAATATTTGAAAACCACCATGGAGTGCCAGTCATACACTGGCAGGGGTTTTCTGACAGCACCTGTTAGGCGCTCCCTAAATGCTCTAGGGCCTCAGGCAGGGTGCATGGGGTGAAGATGTGTTCAGGGACCCTGGGAGCCAGAGGGTCCCCTGCAGGCTTGGTTTACCCGGCAGGAACTTCCCTGAGGTCTTGCTCAGCAGCTCTGCGGCTCCTCTGTGGTACCCTGGCAGATGACCGATGTCAGGAGCCTGAAGTCTTGGCCTCACTACCACCAGCACTTGCATAGATGGACCCCTCATCAGGAATCTGTTTTTCCTCATGAAACAGCTCCACAGAGCAGTGAGAGTATGCAGGTGTCCGGAGAGAATTGCGAAGCATTCCTTCCTGGACTGGAGTTTGGGATGTTCAAAGGAACTCCCAGTCCCACATCAGATGCAGTGTGAGGAGCTAGATTGGCATCCCTCAGCCTGGCCATCCGAGTGACTGCTCCTGGGCCACCCATACGGAGTTATTTTGTTTGCTTTGTGTGTTACTTTTCACCCACCCCCTCGGTTGCCAAGGAAACAGTGATGCAGCCCTGGGTGGGGCCTGGGCCCAGTCAATACAGTCTTCTGAGGCAGGTACAGTGAGGCAGGCCCACAGAAGGCTGGTGGGGTATGGTGGGGACTCAGAGCAGGGTGGGGTTGGCAGTGAGGCAGGCTGGTTGCAGGCCCCAGAGGCCAGAGGGAACAGCCCTGCCCATTCTGATGCTGTGTGGCCTGAGGATGTTGGTCTCTGGGGCTCCACCACATCCAAAGCCTCTACAGACCACAGTGGAATCAGGAGCCAGGCAGAGTGGGTACCTGGGCAGTGGGGAGTTGGGGAGGGGGCACTTGCCGGAAACTAGGATGTATGAGGCCCTTCTTTATGGGAGGCATGCACCCTGGATCCTCCAGGGGTGGGCTTCTTCGGTTCCCATTCTGGTACACTGGGGCCCTTAGGACCTTCCAAAGCCTCATCTTGCCAGCTTCTGCCCCACCTCAGTCTCATGTATCCTACCAGCTCTCTGGTTGCACCATGAAGCCGTCCTCGCCTCCTACAGACCTGCCTTTGTCTCTTCACACCAAATTTGCAGCCCCCCGTGCCCAAGCTAGGAAGCTGATCTGGCTCTTGGGAGCTCAAGCCTTGGAATAAGGATATTCTGAGCTCTGTCCTTGACTCCAGGCTACCCTACAACCTGCTGAGTTGACCAAGAGCCTCTGTATGAGTGCGTCAGGTCTCCTTGCAAAGAAACCACGTGACGGCTGTTCAAGGTACTGCCAGTACTGGGCACCAAGGCTGGACCTCAAGCCGACCATCTCCCCACGACTGTCCGCTTGTGCTTGGTTATTTCTCACTCCCATACTTGCAAAACTTTGGAGTTATTTTTGATTCATCTATCTCCTTTGTCACCCCTATCAAATTCTGTCAATGCTTTCTTCAAAATGTCTCTAGCGTATGTCCCTTCCTTTCTTAAAAATAGGATTGGTGACCTGCTTAGGCAGATGCAGGGACCAGGGTTCGATCCCTGGTGTGCCATGTCAGCCCTGTCCCTGGGGCCTGCTGAGATGGTGACCGAGACTACTGGGTATGGTGGCACACGCCTATAATCTCAGCACTTGGGAGGCTGAAGACAGGAGAATCACTACAAGTCCGATTTGTGTAGTGAGACCCTATAGACCCTGTACTAAATACAAATAATAATAATGATAATAATAATAATAATAATATAATAAGACCGGCAAGATAGTTCAGTGGACTAAAGTGGCTGCTTAGGCAAGCGGAGGGACCGCTATTTGATCTCTGACACCACATGCTCTGCCAGTCCTACCCCCAGGGCAGGCTGAGTTGGTCACACACACACACATACACACACACACACACGTCTCATTGGTGTTCTTTGTATAAAAGAACATGCTCAGTGTAGAATATTTAGAAAATACAAAACTTATAACCAAAGTGTAAAGAGATTACCCACAGGTCCTCCTGCCTAGCACACTGTTCTCGCTGTTCGGCCCAGGCGCAGCTGGCCTCTTGCCCTTGCTCATGTGCCTGCTTTCTGTTCGTCTTCCTCCTCCTTCGTGCCCCTGCTACCCACCTGCCCTCTGGGTCTCTCGACACTCTCTCCTTGTCCCTCTGCTGCCTTGGCCAGCCTGACCTCCTCAATGCTGCCTTTGAAATGCTATTGTGGTGTTTGGAGGGAGCTACTTTTTCTACCATGATGAGTGGCTTCGTGAGAAGCGGAATGAGGGACCCAAGCTGATGCGCTTGCTCCACATCCGGCCATGCGATCTTCCCTCCTGTGTTATGATGCTGCATGAGGCCCTCACCACACGCCGAGTGGATGCCTCTGCCATGCCTGTGAGCTAACCAGCCTCAGGATCATAAGCCAAATAAGCTTTTTTCTTTATAAGTGGTCCCATCCCAGGTACTTTGTTATAGCAGCGGTCAATGTACTAAGACTACCGAGACTTGCATAAAAAGTAGGCAGAAGGTAGGGTCCCTGTAGGAGAGCAGTAGACACTGCAGGAGGTGGTCAGATCTTTTACCTTGACTGCAGCCCTCCCCCTTGCCAGCTCTTACTCTTTCTGTCTAATCCTGCTTCTCAAACCTGTGTGTCCCATCCCTCCTCAGGCCTCTGCTTCCGCTGTACCTCCTCTAGCCTCCTTCTCCTGGCACTCATGAGTCACACCTCAAATGCCTCCTGGGGCCAAGCAGGTCTCTGGACCACATCAGGGGGCGGGGTGGGGTCTGTGGGGAGCAGGAGAGGCCCTGGGTCTGCTAGACCTTACTCCAGATCATTAAATGCAATCTGAGTTTTCAGTGCTGCCCATAGGACATGCTCCCTGCCTCAGGATGGGGTTATGCCCTGACAAACCCATCCTAACTAAAAAATGATCCTCATTCAGAGATGAATTCAATCCACCCAACTTGCTGCACATCAGCTTAGCAACACAGCAATTCCACTGATTCCACTGCTGGTGACTTTTCTCCTGGCTGTGGGTCTGACTGGGAGCTGAGGCTCCTGCCACCGGCCAGCATCACAAGCATGTTCCCTGGAGACTCTTGATAGCCTGGGAAAGGCTCAAAATTCAAAATTCCGAGCATGGTTCTCTTGAGTGTGGATCACATTTGCATCAGCCTGACGTCAAACACCATTAAGTTGAACCATCATCAAGTCAGGGACTGTCTGTAACACAACACTGTGATGTCCTCGCCCAGGCAAGAGGAGAGCGGTCCACCTGTCCACCATGCCATTTCTCCTTGAGCGAAGGCTGCGGCTGCGCCCACCCACAGGTGACCCCTTGCTCATCCTGGACCCCTATGAGGAGGCATACTCCCCCCCCCTCCCGTAGCCTAGGGTCTGTGCTATAGTGGAAGATTCATCCATCCAAGAAGGATGTAGCGAATGCAGATCCTGCAGTAAAACACCCTCATTCCAGTACATTCTTTTGCAAGTCACTTATAGTCTCCAATCCTCACTTTCCCACCTGTACAACGAGGATTAAGGAATTCTCAGCCTGCTCACTTGTCGGGAGTCATTGGCGTTGCATATGTGGAAGCATTCTGGGAGTGGAGAAAGCTTTGTGAAGTGCCATTAGCATCCTCTTTTCCTTTGCTCAGGGTTGCTAGCCTGTGTTTCTAAATAGTGGGGGCTGGCTGCCTACAGTCCAGAGTATGTGTCGGGCATTTAAGAAAACATATTTATGGTCCCTCCTTCAATAGAGGATTTGCATAGATTACCACACAACCATATGCAATGAAATAATAACATAATGATGTTGATAATGACAAGTGACCTTGACGCAGCTCCGACTCCCTGCTCACTGTTCTCCTGAGCACTTTACGATCATTGCCTCATTTGATTCTCACAATAACTCTATGCAGAAGGTACCAAAACCGCCAATGTTGCATGGATGAGGAATCTGGGGTTTAGTGCAATTAAACAGCTTCTCCAGGGTGTGGGACTGGTGAGGGGTCTGGAAAGGACAGGGAAATAGCTGGCGCAGCGATTAGCTGGTAGCTTTGGATTAAGTAGAGGTAATACCTGGAAGCTGAACTGTAAGTACCCAGTAACTCGTGCCTACTACTACTGGGTTCTAGGCCCATTCTATATTTAATTCAATCCTTATAACAACTCTGTGAGGCAAGTATTCTGGTGCTCATGTTACAAATGAGGAAAGCAGCAATCGGAGAGATTTAGCACAGCTGTGCAGGCCACTCAGCTAGGGACGGACAGGCTGCCTTGGGACCCAGGCTTTCCTGTCTCTGTGAGCCCATGGTCAGCTTGGGCAGCTCATAAGCCTTCCCTCAGACAAGCAGACCAGATGGCTTGCCTTATCTTTGCTGATGGTCCTTCCTTGGGCCTATTATTCAGAAGCTTCCTTTAAGGCCTTCAAGGCATCTCCATTGGAACCCAACTGTCTCTCAGCAATACCTGAGCAGCTCCTGCAAACCTCAAGGGAACAAAGACTTACAGAACCTACCCTGGCCTTGCCCACCCCCTACCCATCCCCCCCCAAGAAAAATGAAAGAATCTGATAATTACTTCTATCTACCACCCAACTGCACTAATTACCAACCTATTTCTTCACAGTGTGACAGACACCAGCTCTGGAAAACACATAGAGATAAATTAGCACTAATTGGTTTTCCTCTGGCTGTTTGAATTAGTATTTAAAGCTCCAATTACAAAGCAGAATAATTGCTATTAATGTCCTATCACAGTACAAAAGGCAGTTCTCTCGAGAACCAGCCCAGGTGTATGATTACTCTGATTACAGCATATTTAACCTGGCTCGTTAAGAGGGAGACACAGGGGATGGTTTCAATATGGCGGATGGGCCACTTCCTGCAAGGTGGAGAGCTTGAGGGGAGGATTGTGGCTGGAGGGAAGGAGAGGGGAGGTGAAGGGAAGAGAGAAGTGGGGGGCTTGGGGTAGGAGCCAGAGGGATTTCTCAGCTGAGCTCCTGGGGTCTCTTCCTTCCGGGATCTTCAAGGGCTCAGCCTGCTTCATTCTCTCCAGAACTTCCTGCTGACATTTGGAGCCAGCAGAGGCCTCCTCAGCCTCCCAGCCCTGTGAGGGATGGTCACTATGTTGGCATCAGCTGTTTCCAGTGAGTGAGCGGGAGCTTTGCCTCCATGCACACCTCCATCTTTCTGGTGGGTTCTCTCACTGGGGAGGTCCTCACTTTACTTCCTCCACCCCCTGTATCCTTCTCAGTATCATGTTTCTCCTGTTTCTCTACCAGGGATCATCTCTGCTCTGTGCAGAAGACTCTGGGAGAGACGAAGGTGGGTGCTACACGAAGGTGGGTGCTACACGAGGACCTTTGGAGCAGCTCTTAGCAGGGTGGTTGAAGCAGACTCCTGGCTCCCCCGTGCCCCAGCTAGATGGGGAGTCTTCCAGCCTCCAAGGTGGGTCAGTTGCTGTGGTTTGAGCTGGATCTGCCTCTAGCCACTCTTTTCTTTCATTTATTCCTTTTCAATAACTTTCCTTCCTGCTTCTTGTCTCTTTCGCTGCTTCCACTTCCTGCCTTCCTTTCTGACTTCGGTTGCCCAAATCTCCCCATTCACTCTGCGATGTGAAGAACTCAATGAGTTCTTTCCTGGAGCAGTTGTGTTTAAGAAGGGAGGGCTATGTTTAACCCAAAGAAATGAGTCACTAATGGTGAACTTTCAGGCAAACTGAGATGATATTTTGTGGGGGAGCGTGAGGATGTCACAGCGCTCTTCAGAGCCCCCCAGACAGCTGTCTACTCGCTGACACACTGGCTTGGTGTGGGCCTGTGCCAGGCGCAGTCTCAGCCAGAGAAGGAAGGAGGAGATCCGCAGGGAGAAAGGCAGAAAGACAGGAATCACTTGTGGGCCACCAGAGTCCCCATGAACCTGGCTGAGGCTGCTGATCCTGAATGTCAAGGTCACCCCATGGGGTGTGGGAGTTCCCTATCCTGGAGCAACTGGTGGCGAAGTCTCTGTCCCTTCTGTCCTTACCAGGGTGGCCAGATGTATTACCTGGGCAGGGCAACCTTGAGGCCTGTCATTGTCTTTGTCTTCTGTTGTCCTATCTTGCCATCCTAGACCTCTGTCTATGCTGCTATATGGAAATAGTCCAATCTGGCTTTCCCCTGCTGGACTCCCCTGCAGATCTGTTTTGTGCCCTTCCGGGTCCTTGACCTTCTGAGCCTTCACCCAGGAACCTCTCCTCCCCAGGTCCTGCCATCTTCTGTGTGCCGCCTCTCCTCTGCATTGGGGAGAGATACACAGGGCAGGGGGCAGAGTGGCATCTGTGGAACTGTGACTGGGCCCAGCCCAGTCTGCAGTGTGTCAGCTGTGGATGCCTTTTCCGTTGCCTCTCTGTCCTTGGTTTCCCACCTGCACCAGGGGATAGATGCTCAGGTCCCTTCCAAGGTAATGCTCCACATGTAGGGCTTTCCTCTCCTTCCCCGGGAGCCCACCTGTTTCCTTCTACCCAAGCAGCCTGCATCTCTTGGCAGCATCTTTCAGGGACCCTGGAGCCCTGAGAGTGTTGGCAAGGGAGTTCCCCAAATGGGCAAAGAAAAGGCCTCCAGGGCCCGTCTGCCAGGCAGAAGCCCCTGGGTGGTCTCTGTTGGGTGGGCCCAGCTGTAGCAGCCCAGGCAAGGAGCAGCACTGCCAACAGATCCCCTCCTTTACAACCATGCCGGGAGGGATGTGCAAGGGCCCGTGGGTGGTGTTCACGTATGGGGGGGGGATTTCTTTTTAAGAGACAAGGTGGGTGGAATGGGGGAAGCCAGCTGGCTGTGGGCTCTATTTCTACTGACAAGGCTTTACCCTGTAGGTGTGAGGAATTCCAATTAAATATGCAGCCTATTTGTCTGTGTGTGGGAGAGGGTTTGCTGGGAGGGAGGGGGACGGAGGCAGCGCCTCTGCGGCATACCAGCAAACCAGAAATTAGCTCCGTTCATCACAGGCACACGGGGCTTCCCTCAGCCCTCCTGTGCACTCGCAGGAGTGGAGAGAAGGAGACAGACAGAGGAAGTGAGAGAGAGGTTGGGGAGGCGGGTTCCCTGGCTGGAAGGGCTTCCGGAATCTCTGAGTGGGCAGGAAGGATTGCCCGACTCCTTGGCTCTTGGGGGGGTGTTCCCATTCTAGAGACGCAGGCAGTGAGCTCCCATGGGCCATCTGTGCCCCCCAGGTTGGCCAGAGTGGTCTGAGCTCCTCCTGGGATAAGGGGCGAGGCCTCTGATACACATGAGGCCTGTGCCCTACCTCTCAGGTGGGTACCAACACCGCACCCCTGCAAAGGGCCGCTTGGACCATCACCCTTTCTTTCTTCGACGCCTGAAACCTCAGCTGGAGGCAGTGGTTTATAAACAGGGTGGAAGTGCCAAGGCTGGGGCTCACATGTTGAGTGGGAGGACTAGACCAAGGTGTCTTAGGGGCATCGCAGCCACCGGGCACCATGGCAAACACTTTGCTCTCCCTCCCTCTCTTTTTGCTCATAGATGGGATCTGGTAGAAAACACAAAGATTCCCCAGGGTGTTTCAGCTGGAGATGTAGAGTTTTGACAGCTCCTAAGAAGGTTTCTGCGGGTGAGACACCTCAGTTGTCACTAGTCCTTCCTCCAAGAGTCCATGCCACTCTCCTGCTCCTCCATCACTAGTTTCTCAGTGGAGTCCCCTGTGCCTTTGTTGATCTTTGGATGTTATCTCTATTCCTGTCTGCAAACAGGTTCCACCCCACCCCTAACTCCACTGCTTGCTTCCTGAACACTTAAAACACAGTCCCTTATTGATCTCAGCAACTGGATGGATTCACTAGCGGAGAGGGGGAACAGTTGGTTGTCTCTCTTTCTGATTACAGAATTCAAGTTGTTGGTTGAATAAGCGAATGCCAGCCAATGCCATCTCTCAGAGAAGCCTAAAGTAGAGACTGCCTCATGCCACCTGCTAGGGTGACATGGGGGCATGGTCTGGGCAGCTGGTGAAGGAACCCAATGGGGGCAGGCCTGGTGGAGAGGTGGCACAGGTTCTGGGTCCAAGGGGCACCACAGTGGAGTCCCAAGAGTGTTATAGAGCACTGGTTTCCTGGACAAGGGGCATGGACCAGGGCCAGCTGGTGAGCAGCTGGGAACTCACACTCTGCCTCACCCTCCCTGATTCCCCCTTTATTCCGAGTCCCCTATTTCCCGCCCTTCCTTCACTTTTCCATCCTCCTCTTCTCCTCCTTCTATGACATATCTGACATTTACAGGATGAAAAAAGAGGGCGTGGCTCCCAGGACAGAGAAGAAGAGACCATAGTGCATGGCGGGCTGCTGCCCTAGCCCTGAAGATGCTCTTCTGGAGTTTCGCAACGTCAGAAACATAGGACTCCAAGTTTCCCGGAGGACAGACAGCCTGCCCCAGCTACTCTATCCCCTTTGTTTCTCACTCCTCCACTTTGACAGAAAGATGACTTTTAAAGGAGAGGGTTGGGTGGAGGTGGTGGGGATCAGAAAAGGAGAGAAAAGGGGAGAATTTGGGGAAGGAGAAGGGTCTCTGCCTTGGGAGTACTGAATAGTAACATGAACATTTTTTGAGGTAGGAATCCTGCTGGCTTGTTACACCATGTGGAGCTGGCAGAGAGAAGATGTGGCTATATTCAGACAGAGCCTGGTGCCTTGCCTGGGCCTGGGCTGGGGTCTTCAGTGGATGTTGGGGACGCTGTGTGGCCTGTGAGGCTTGGGGACAGGGCCAAGTGCCTTCTTATCACCCCTCCCACTTTTTGCATTAAGCACCTGGGACATTAGGTGCTGTGTGGATCTCACACATGACACCAACACTGGCCTCTACGATGTCATAGGCTAGAGAAAACATCTCTTAGCAGTAGGAAGAGACTTTCTGCTGCCTAAGATATGGGTTCACAGGCCCCTTGAATAGAACTGGGCTTCAATCCTAGAACGGTGTGGCCAGTTCAGCACTGAAATGTTTCCCTGAGCCCAGCCAGGAAGCTGGGGAACACCTGGGCTGCAGATTGTTGCAGGGAATGCCATTAGGAAGGATATCTATGACCGTACCACCCTGGCTGCAGGGAGGGAGGAGCCTTAGGGTGCAGGTAGGATTTGTGCTGTATGGGCCGGTGGCATCCTTCTTGGCTTCAAGAGCTACCTGGGCCAGGGAGGGGGAGATGAAGTGTTGAGACCTGCAGGAAGATCAGGCCCTGGGCACTGGAGGAAGAGGCGGGCCTCTGCTGCTGCTGGGGCCACGTCTGACAGGGTCTCCTGGGACGGATGAAGGCAGCCCAGAGGCTCAGTGCCTGGTTCCCACCCTCCTCAAGCTCCTCAACGTACGCAGCTCTCCTGTCACCCTGGAGCTGGGGGTGGCTAGGGCACGGGGAAATCCTGTGAATGGCAGAGCTGCTCCGAGGCCCCAGCCTTCTTCTTGAGAGGGAGGAGAGAATCCGACCATGAGGTGTTTTCCTGGCACGCAGGATAACCTTGTAGGAGGCAGAGGGAATCCAATTAGACACAGGAGGCTGGGGAGCTGTGGCAGCTGGGGGTGTGGGGAAAGGTTGCTTTTCCCTCACTGGCTGCCTAGTTCTCCAGGAGACGTTGCATCCTGGCTCCCTCTGCCAGCTGCTCCCCTATTCTGTGTCCCCTCCTAGGACTACCACTCCATCTAAGGGTGGAACAGTCCTGCTCAGAGGAAAAGACAACCTGGAGACAGTTGCACTCCCAGAGAGCAGCTGGCACCTTCCTTCCCCCCTGGCCCCTGGACCTGGGATGGGGGCTGGGAGCCAGCTACACCCGGCTCCCTCCGTGTCACCTGTTCTGCTAGGGTTTGGCATAGATGAACTAATGAGTGACCTTACTCCTGTCAGATTCAGTGTCCCCAGCTTTCCCGAACAGTCTAATCAATGAGCTGCCCCCTAAGTCTGGGGCCTGCCTGCGCTTAGTGCCCCACTCAGCCTCCTGCAGGGGTGGGGGTGGGGGCTGGCAGGAGCATGTGTGTCATAGGTGACACCATGTGACCTCAGACAGGATCTTGGCCTCTGTGAGCTCTCAGCTAGCTGTGTCTCCCTGCCGCCCTGCTGTTGCCGCTTCCCTCCCTTGTGGCTCTGAATGGGAACAGGCCCACAGATGTTGGGAGCCAGGGATGGGACTCTTTCTACTGAGCCAAACAGGCCTGAGTGGAGCTCTTCCAGCAAGCTTCTGAGATGATTCTGGAAGTCCTGCCTTGGTGGAAGCTAGGCACCAAGGTCTCCATTTTTTTTTTTTTTAACTTGGTTCCCTGTATGTCCACTGGATTTGTTCTTAAAGAGTCCCCTGGGTTGGAGGGATAGACTGCCCTGGTCTTCTCTCCCTGCTCTAGGTAGTCATCTGAAGGCCATATGTGGTTTTGTTGGGGACATTTGAAGGGAACTTTTTAGGAGAAGACCAAGTCCTTGGCCAGTGTCAGCCCTGCTGCCCTCTCCCCAGGCCCTGACTCCTGTCATCCCAGGCAGAAAGGCTGTCCTTGGAGGTGTGAGGAACTCCAATTAAGGGTTCAGCCAGTCTGCCTGTGTGGGGGGTCTGGGCTGTGGGGGTGGCAGGTCTGTGCTGGCGCAGTGACTAATCCTCACAACATCAATGATGAGCCTCTGGGGAGTAGGTGGTGGGAAGGTGGGATGGGGAGGCGGGGGAGGTGGAGGACGGGGTTTCCTCTCCTAGTCAGCTGCCTCGTGCCTGGCTCCCCATGCATGTGGGCCATGGTGCTCGAGCTTAGAGATGTTGAGGGGACCTGGTCTCGCCACAGAAGGACCCTGCCCTGGGGAGGACCAGAACACCTTGTATCTGGACATGTTTTCTGAGGACCCTGATATCCCAGGCATTCATTCTCTGCACAACCCTGAGACGGCTGATGCCAGCCTCGACGTGCAGATTCAGTATCTGAGGTACGAAGAAGTGACTTGTCAAAGGTCACTAGCTAATATCAGGCTGTTGTAGACATGTGGCTGTTGCCCCAAGACTGGGGGCTTTCCAGGTGCCATGGAAGCCACCAAGCAAGAGTTCTAAGGGGCTCAGTGGAGGATCCAGGTCATGAGTCACAAGTACCTTCTGTCCCCATTATACAGAGACTGAAAGCCCAGGGGGAGAGAGGGGGCTGGGCCAGAGACCCCCCCCCCCACTCTGCTGTCCATCAACAGGTAGAGTTCTTGGGAAATGGGGCAGTGTCTCCAGGGAAAGTGTCCATCAGGCAAATGTCCTTCACTTACTTCTGTCGTGTCCCTCTGTCCACCAGGAGGGGCTAGGGAAGCAAAGTCCCAAGGAAAGAGGCTCAACTGAGCCTTGAAATTCAATAGCAAATGCAGGAGGTACTGAAGGTTCCGGGAGCAAGCCTGGTGGGTCCTACTGGGCCTGGGAGGAGCTGGATCCTAGCCTAGGCTGGGGAAAGAGAGCTCCTGCCAGGTCAGAGAAAGGGCTGGGACAGCCCTGCACTTGTACAGTCTCTGCTGAGAGGGACAGCATGTCTGTCCCTGAGACCTGGGGGACCTTTTTAAAAGTTAGTATAAGAGAAATGTAGGGAACTGGAGCTTACAAAGGAACAGAGGCCTTCCTCGCCCCTAAGGCTTCTAGAAAGATGTTAGATTGTAGTCCTTGAACCCCATACCACTATGTTCTTTGTGTACTGGGCTTTTGGAGCATGAGCATATGAAAGGTGATTAGTTTTTAATGTCCACGGAAGACAAGTGAGAAGAAGCAGGGCTTAAAAATGGCTCCCATGGGAAATTTAGCTGGACACACAGAAACCCTTGAGAGAGAGGACTGCTGGGTAATGTGCGGGGATGTTAGGGCCAGGTAGGTTCCATGGAATCTTGCCTTTTTCATCTGAGAGTAGGGGATAGGTCACAGTTTCATTTAATCCCTCAGGCCTTGGTCAAGTTCACTAGGGACAGATGTCCTTGTTTCACAGCATCCACAGCGGGGAGAATGGGAAGCCAGCTGCACTGACCACACCACCCAAAGCCCAGATGAGGGCTTCTGGGCGACAAGATCTCAATGGTTCTGTGAGGACTCATGGTTCTCTTGGGCTGCTCTCAAGAGAATCCTCCTGGGAAATGATCACTAGGGTGGGAAGAATGAGGACTGAAGGCCCAGGCTGCCCCTGCGCCGTGCCCACCTGGCAGACTGGCTGCCAGGATCTGAGAACATAGACGGACTTCAGTGATGGTTAGACTCCAGACCTGGAGTGTGTCTCTTGCTATTCTCAGAAGACCTCCAGGCTTCCTTCTGGCTAAGAGGGATAGGGACCAGCACAGGGCAAGAGCCTCCCGTGTGTCTCCTCCTGCCTGCCACTGCTTGTGCACAGTTGTCTTAGTGAATTACCCAAAACCTTGTCATTGGGCTTGGGCATCTTTCCAGGGTAGCACAGTTGACAAGGACTACTGTCAAGGTTCCCGTCTGCAACTCTGTCTTCCCAGTGGATGGCCCTCGATTTCAGAGTGGACACGACCCTTTCTCACCCAGTAGGACAGACCCTGGACGGCATGCTCTGAGCAGGGGCCGTACAGTTGTCAAGGTCCACCTTTGAGGACAGGATGGGGCAGCCCCTGGTCTGTGCCCTGCCCTGCCCACCTTGTTGGGGTGCTCTTGACAGTGAGAGCTGGGCGGGCACTCCTCTTGGCAGTCCCGTGGAAGAGTAGGGAGTTCCGGGAGAGTAGGGGGGCTGGGCTGGTGGAAACTCCCCGAGGCGGCAGGCTCAGGGCTGGGAGTGGGGAGGAGGGACACGGGGGTGGGTTCCAGGCTTTTCCCCACACTTCCTCAGGGATCGCTTTACATAACCAGGGCTGCTTAGTCACCGCTTTTTACTTTTTTTTTGGAAACAATTTTCTCAGCATCACAGCTCCCTGTCTCCATCCCTTACTAGTCACCGGTGCTAGGGAAGTCCCTTTTCTCCCGTTCCCTAGGCAACCCAGCACATTTGCTTTTCAAATGCTCCAAGGCCTGGGCGGGGGTAGGAGTTCCCTCCCCCTGTACCCGGCCTCCCACACAGCCACTCCTGCCTCAGTTGGCGATGTCAGGTGGCCCAGCCACCCAGAGACATCTGGAGAGACCACGCTTCCTGTTCGGCTTCAGCCCCTCTTCTAGACCCTCACATTTCTGCTCCTTGAGTTTGGCTCAGGCTCAGAGCCCCCAGCTTATATCCAGAGGTACCCATATTGGACTTTGGACATGGCTAGGCTTGTTTCTTGCTGGGGGAGCAAAGGAGCAGGCCAGGCATTTTTGGGAGGGGACAGGGCTGGTCCCCTCTCAGCAAGGGCCAGGAAAGCGTGGGCTGGAGCAGCATGCTACTCCCACACCTAGGTACCAGCCTGAGGGCTTCAGTTCTTCTCCTTAATCTTGGTGTATGTGGTGCAGGACAGGCTTTGGGGTGGGGTGTGGGCATCTTCCTTCCTCCCCTCCAGCTCCTGTGCCATTGCTCATGCCAGACTTCACTAGACAGAGAAGCCCAATGGCTTGGAGAATTAGACTCAGGGAGCACAAGGCAGATGTCTCACTGTGTGGATGCCACAAACACTGGGCAGAGGCTGTGGAGAGCCGTCCCCTGCATGTGCCCGTAGACATCCCTTTAAAAAGCCATGACATTGATCTTAATGACACAGACACTTGACCAATGCTTGATGCTTTGAATTACGGACATTCCTGTGAGCTACAAAAATAGAGTAGCACAAAGTTACAGAATGTAAGAAAGTGTTTCCTTCATTCAACACATTTGTGGAATACCTACTATGTGCTAAGTCTTATGTAAGCACTTGAAAAGCCACTGGGGCCCAGGCCCTTGCTTCCAGGGGGTGTGAAAATGCCTGGGCAACCAGGGAGTTTCAGAGAGCTATAGATTTCAGACAGTGGCCAGAACCCTATATGAGAAGCTGTATCCAGTGGCCTCAGAGGGGCACATGTCTTTGCCAAGCAGGAATTGTTAATCTAGGATTCGTGAATAGGCTTCAAGGGATGAGCGAATGACCAGCGATCACAACACTGTGCACTTCTGTGGTGTTTGTGTGGGTCTTTCTCTAGGGAGCAGGCCAACACGCTCATCCAGCAGGGGTCTCTGGTGCAACAGAGCTGCGTGTGAGGGGATCTAGTTTGGCTGCTCCTTCTGACATCCTAACAGCTGATGATCTAGGTGGAGCTGAGGTGGTGATGCTAGCATGCTACTACTGATAAAAGAAATTCATTCCCCTGCTACAGTTTCCTGTGGAAAAACTGTCTTCCACAAAACTTGTCCTTGATACCCAAAAGGTTGGGCCCTGCTGCTCTGGAAGGTTAAGGATTCTCTCATGGAGGCTGGTCTGGAGTATCTGAGAGTGAAAGTCTGTGCGTACATACTAGTTAGAGGTTAGTGCCCATGCTGGTAACCTTGTAACCAGCCTCCCAGGACTCCTGTTGTTGGCTTCTGCCAGATTGTAGGGAGGACCTTGAGAGCCCCCACCTGCCTTCCCAGAACTGTAACACATAGTCCCAGTCCGAGGAGTATTCATCTATCAGCAACCCCAGCAACAGCCTCAGCCAGAGGGCCCTGAGTAGGGATGTACTTCATCCGGAAGCACAGCTGACTTCTCTTGGGGGAACAGCAGTGCCAGCTTTGAGAGATCCTCTGAGAGAAGGGTTTGGACAACCTGGCATCACTCAGGGGTCTCTCTCTCTCTCTCTCTCTCTCTCTCTCTCTCTCTCTCTTATTTATTTATTTGGCAGAACTGGGGATTGAACTCAGACCCTTGCGCTTGCTAGGGAAGTGCTTATTTCACTGAGCCATCTCCCCAGCCCCAAGAAATATCACTCAGGGTTCTATCTCCCCCTTTCTAGCCTCATTTATTGCGTCTTTTACTTGGGTCTTTTCTCAGGCCTTCCTTGACAATAATTGAGCATATTTGCTTTGCTGCTTTCCCTCTGAGAACCGCAGGTGTGGCTACCTGGTTCGGACGGACGCACAGGTTGTGGGTTTTCTGCACAGGTGGCTCCTCCTTGCCTCCAGCTCAAGGCTGGGATCCCTGCCCAATGTTAGTTCTGGGGGCTACCCTGTTGGGAGTCACAAAGGACAAGGCCTGCCAAGAGCAGCTGGCTATCTGTTCTTTGGGGCTTCCCAAAACCTTCTCATGGTAGTTTTCTCATGGCTGATGGTCACAGCGAGAGGCCTGCAGGATCTGGGTGGGGCCAGATGCCAGGATCCAAGCAGGATTCCACTAGGATCAGTGTTCTCCATAAGACCTCAGTCCTTGAGCATCATGCCAGCAGTAGTGGACAGTGCCACATGACCTATACTTGTTTCCCAGGGCCTCTTGTCTTAGCAGGAGTGGGCAGAGCACAGGCCTCAGAGTCAGACCTGGAGGAAAAACCCAGGAGGATTCTCCAGGTCCCCGGTCCCAGCAGCCTCAGGCAGGTTACATAACCTCTCCAGCCTCTGCTACTTGCTGAGTAGAAGAAGCTCAGGGACAGCCAGCTCTAGGGGTCCTGAGGACTATGTGGGTAGTGCCTGCAGGACTATTTGCTGGCTTCTACAGCCCTTGTTCTTGGCACTGTCACCATCCAAACCAAGCACATGTGGACATGTAAGTGGACAAGTGTGTCAGAGGGGGCCTAAGCATGGCGGGGAGAAACAGGGACAGGAAAGAGCAACTGCACCAATAAACACAAACCACACCCTTGGAAAGGAGGGTGGGTCAGGAATCCAAGGCGGGCAAGAAAGGCCTCAGGCAGGCAGGAAGAGACAGAGTATGCTTTCCTTGCAGTTGTTTTTAAAATTTGTCACTGATGTTATGTATGATACTTTAGGGAAACCGAGGCAGCGGGGTGGCTGGGACAGGCTTTCTAGCCTCGAATTCTTACCCCACTGCCAGTGACTACATGTGACCCTGCAGCCAGCTTCCCAACCCCCCATCCCATCCGGGGAGAGGACGATGTGCCAGGCTTGGGTGCTGCCAGCCGGGAGCCTGATTTAGCGCAGGCCTTGTTAAGAGAAGCTAATTAACAAACCTGCATTTAAATAAGCAGCCGCCCGGGTGTTTGTAACCACCGCCTTATTGAATTGTGACAAGTTATTAGCCCTTGCATGTTAAATGAAACAGAAGCATCCAGGAAAAACCCCTAAATCCAATCTGCATAAAGCAGATTCCTGCTGAGAAAATGACGGCAGCAAAAACTGATTCACTCCCGCTTTGGGGAGAACTCCAGGCTCCCCTTGTTCCGGGGTTACATAACCCTCTGTCACTGGAGAAAGGCCGCGAGCTGGAGGGAGGGCCCTGGGAGTTGCCTGGGGCTTCACCGGGGCTCTGCACCTTTTGGAGGTGCTGGGGACGTAGCCTAGACCTCAAGGCACCCATTTGTATGGGTTGCACAGGAAGTGGTGGAAGTTCAGTCCTTCCCGCTGCACTGAGACAAGGAGAATTGGATGCGGACTGACTTCCGAGCTTAGGACAGCAGTGGCGCTGCTCAGTAGGCTTCCCTCTGCGTTTTCTTCAAGTGACAAGAGGATACGAGCAAGGGCCAAATTCAGTGGTGCCCTGAACATTCTTTATTTAAAAAAAAAAAAAAAAAAGAAAGCCATTGACACTCAGTGGTCCCCAGCCAAGGAGGCCAAGCCTTAGGAAATGGAACTGGGACTTCTAGGGCACCTGGGAGAATCTGGCCCAGACTCTCCTTGGCCTCTCCTGTCTAGCACCCAGGACAGAGCTGTGGCCCGCCAAGATCCTGAGCAGCCCCTAATGTAGTCTCCTGGAGAAGGCCACACCCCTGTAGCCAGCTTGGCGGAGACTGGTTTGGGTTAGGTCCACCCTGCCCCAGATTCCACTCCTGTTCATTGGGAGGAGGGGATAAGAAGAAGCTGGCACAGGGAGGCAGGGGCGATCAGGGGTACAGGGGGCGCAGGCTGGCCTAGCTCTGCTGCCTGGTAGCAGTGTGACTTAGGGATGCTGCTTGCCCTCCCTGAGCCTGCCTCCTCCTCGGAGATGGGAACAGTGTCTGCTACGCGGGGTCCTGTAAGTCTAGCTCGGAGGAAGTCCTAGGTGACCACTATTACATAAGGGAGATGTGGGGCCATTTTCCAGGCTTCACAGCTGCCCAGGAGTGGATCCTGGAGATGACAGGGGTGTCGGAGACAGGCGAAACACCTTACTATTTGTATGACCCTGGATGAGTGTATTAACTTCTTGAAACCAGGTTTCCCTGTACATCTAGTAGTGTGTGTATGATTACTTTAAAGTATCATTGAGTGAATGAAATAAGACAGTGGATATTTACAAAATGCCCAGCAGAGTAGAAACAGAATACCCCCAGCTCTTCCCCTCGTTCCTGCCTACTTACTTCATCTGTCCTATTGTCTTCCAGAGAGAGAAGTGTTAATCCATGTATTCTGGAGAGTTCTGGACTAGTAATCCAGGGAGGGTGGGTCAGTGTGGAAGGTGCCCATGGGAGGGGCTAGAACTATTTCTGGACTTCAAACCCCCCTCTCTTACTGGGTTTTAAAGATTCGCCAAGGCAGCTTGTGGGTGTGGGAAGGAGACAGTGTCTTTCTCTGCATGGACAAACCCTCAGTGGACTGATCAGAGTTACTTATCAGGGGACATATGGACCCCTGGACCAGGTGAGGGGGAGAGGACCAGTCCTTTTGAGTGGGACTCTTGGGGTCCAGGCGGGAGAGCAGGCTTCAGGAGTGGTTCTCTCCAGGAATGCCCCAGATGCTTCTCCTGGAGGGGAGGTGGGATGTGCACATGCAGGGAGAGAACAGAATTTAAGGGCAGCTGGAGAGTCAGGGTTTGTCTTCGGCCATCAGTCAGGTTAGCATGTGTCTGTACTGGAGAAATGGGCAGAGGGCAAGAATCCAGAAGGCCTTAACAGCTCAGACTAACCTTGCCCGAGGGCTGTTCTTCGGGTCTAAGACATTGGCAGATATGGGAGAGGACGAGATGGCAGCATTTTGGCAGGCAACGCGTTCTCAAGACACCCATGCCCTTTCCTTGCAGTCCAAAGCGACTCGGTACAGATTCCCAGCTGCAAGTGACGGCAAAGAGAAAAGAGGATTTGACGGCAGAGATAAATTCGCTCTTCTTCACCATGCCTACTTAGTGCAGATGCGCTCTGGGGACGAGGCTCGTGAAACGTGGGCTCTGCTCCCAAGTCCTCGAGTCTACTTAGGGAGTCAGAGAGGCAGTGTGTGACTTCCAAGCAGTGTCGTGGGAGGGCCCACACAGGGAGGGGTCCACACGCGTGATGGTGGCTTCCTACCCAGAAGGGGCGCTGTGTGCCCCCCTCTCCCACTTACTCCTAAAGGTTGCTGTCGACTGACAAGGGGTGGAGGTGGGGGCTGGGACCACAAGAGCTGACGAGTTTGTGCCTAACACATGGCAAGACGCTTCCAACAGGCCCAGGGACAGCCTATGGCAGGTACCTGGGTGTGGGGAGGCCAGACCGAGGAAAAGAGGGTGCGAACAGAGGGGCTCATCCTGAGAAAGCACCATTGCAAAGGAATAAGTGGGAGGGACAGACAGGGCAAATCAGGTAGCAAGAAGGTGGTCCGGGAAGGCAGGTGCGGAGGTCTGGCCTCAGGGTGGGAAGGAAACCCTGACAGGTGAGGGAGGAGAGGGCTTGGGAGCAGGGATTTCTTCCTGATCAGCAAGAGGGCCCTGGGGTGAGAGCTGCCACATTCCATCAGAGATGGCATTGGAGGAGGAGTGTGAGCAGGGAAAGGGGATGGGAAATGTGGGGACAGAAACAGCCAGGCCAGCCTGCTCTTAGAGCCGGGGCCTGTAGGGGGACACGGGGGAGGGGCAGGGGGCTTGGCAGGGCACAGGTTGCAGAAGCATGAGTTACAGTTACAGTAGTGGGGACAGAAGTGGGCAGGCTGAGAGGGGGTGACGGGACATTAACAGGCTCTGTTGACCCTTGGCTTGTAGGGAATGCCCAAGACAAACATCTAGTCCCAACCCCAGCCTCAGTTTCCCCACGTGTAAAAGAGAAAGAGGATGGACCACAGCCTTGCTTTGTCTTTCTTCAGCCCCAAGATAAGATGGCCCTGATCACTACTCACAAGCTATTGCTAGGATTCTGACTGGATAGAAATTCTAAATTCTGGATGGTATTTTAGTAATACAGACCAAGAAGACTTTGGATATATAAAACCTTTAACCTCTGAGGGTTTATCCTAAGAAAGTCACCCCAGAGGTGAACGAGGAGCTGTGTATTCACAACTTGGTTCACTGTAGTGTTGC